>JAVKPL010014234.1:0-80803 GCA_032173675.1 Gastrolobium villosum | reverse complement strand
GTGCAGTTCGTATTGAACTCATTACCGTCTGAGTATGGTCCTTTCCAAATGAACTATAACACCATGAAAGACAAATGGAATGTGCATGAATTGCACAGTATGTTAGTTCAGGAGGAAACCAGACTTAAGAATCAGGGAGCTCATTCCATCAATTATGTAAAGCATCAAGGAGCTGAAAAGAATAAAGGTAAGAAGCATGAGAAGAAAGGAGGAGGAGGAGGACCCCTTAAAGTTGATGAGGCCTCTTCTTCTAAAATCCACAAAAAGGAAAGTAATGCAAAGATGAGGTGCCATTTCTGTAAAAAGGAAGGGCATTTCAAAAGGGATTGCCTGAAACGTAAGGCTTGGTTCGAAAAGAAAGGTAAGCTTAGTGCTTATGTATGTTATGAATCAAACTTGGCTGAAGTTCCTTATAATACTTGGTGGATTGATTCTGGTTGTACTACTCATGTTTCTAATACAATGCAGGGATTCCTTATGACCCAAACCACAAGACCAAATGAAAAGTTTGTCTTTATGGGCAATAGAGTGAAAGTTCCGGTGGAAGCTGTTGGGACTTACCGTTTAATTCTCGACAGTGGATATCATTTGGATTTATGTGAAACTCTTTATGTACCTAGTATATCTAGAAATTTAGTTTCAATTTCCAAACTTGATGTTGCTGGATACTCTTTTAAATTTGGTAGTGGTAGTTTCAGTTTGTACAAGCACAATCATTTGATTGGTAATGGTACTTTATGTGATGGATTATATAAATTATGTCTTGATAATCTTTATGCTGAAACACTTATGACTCTGCATCATAATGTTGGTACTAAACGTACCTTAATTAATGAGTGTTCCGCTTACTTGTGGCACAAACGTTTGGGACACATTTCCAAAGAAAGGATGAAAAGATTGGTAAATAATGAAATCCTTCCGGATTTAGACTTTACTGATTTAAATGTTTGTGTGGATTGTATTAAAGGAAAACAAACAAAACACACAAAGAAAGGAGCCACAAGGAGCACTCAGCTTCTTGAAATTATACACACTGATGTATGTGGTCCGTTTGATGTTAATGCCTTCAATAAAGAAAAATATTTTATCACTTTCATTGATGATTATTCACGTTATGGTTATGTCTATTTGCTGCATGATAAGTCTCAAGCTGCAAATGCTTTGGAGATTTATATTAATGAAGTTGAAAGGCAATTAGATAGAAATGTGAAGATTGTCAGGTCTGATAGGGGTGGTGAATATTATGGAAGGTATGATGAAAGTGGACAACATCCGGGCCCATTTGCTAAATTTCTGGAAAAGCGTGGTATTTGTGCTCAATACACAATGCCCGGTACACCGCAACAGAATGGTGTATCTGAAAGGCGTAATAGGACCTTACTGGATATGGTTAGGAGTATGTTAAGTAATTCTTCTTTACCCATTTCATTGTGGACTTATGCTCTAAAAACTGCCATGTATGTATTGAATAGGGTTCCTAGTAAGTCAGTTCCAAAGACTCCTTTTGAACTTTGGACTGGAAGGAAACCTAGTATAAGACACCTGCATGTTTGGGGTTGTCAGGCAGAAATTAGATACTACAATCCGCAAGAAAAGAAACTGGATGCAAGGACAATCAGTGGTTATTTCATTGGTTATCCAGAAAAATCGAAAGGGTATAGATTTTACTGTCCTTATCATACTACAAGGATTATTGAATCTGGAAATGCAAGGTTCATTGAGAATGGTGAAGTTAGTGGGAGTGAAACACCACGTAAAGTGGATATTCATGAAGTGAGAATACAAGTTCCATTGACTTGTAGCTCTAGTAAAGTTATTGTTCCTTATACTATTGAACCAATCAATAATAATGAAGGACAAGTTAATGATCCCACTACTCATGAAGAAATCATTGTTAATGAACCGAATGAACCCATAGTAGAAGAACCACAACAGATAGCATTAAGAAGATCTCAAAGAGAAAAGAGACCTGTTATTTCTAATGATTATGTGGTATATCTACAAGAGTCTGATTTTGACATGGGTATTCAGGATGATCCAGTAACGTTTTCACAAGCCATGAATGGTGAAAATGGTGATAAGTGGTTAGATGCTATGAAAGATGAGTTGAAATCTATGGAACAGAACAAGGTTTGGGATCTTGTTGAGTTACCAGAAGGGTGTAAGAGAGTTGATTGTAAATGGGTCTTTAAGACCAAACGTGACTCTCATGGTAACTTAGAATGTTACAAGGCCAGACTTGTTGCAAAGGGATTCACTCAGAAAGATGGCATTGACTATAAAGAAACTTTTTCACCAGTTTCAAAGAAGGATTCTTTAAGAATTATTATGGCATTGGTGGCTCATTATGATCTAGAGTTACACCAAATGGATGTGAAAACTGCCTTTCTAAATGGAAATTTAGATGAAGATGTGTACATGGACCAACCAATGGGGTTCATAGAAAAGGGTAAAGAGCACATGGTGTGCCAACTTAAGAAGTCAATATACGGACTTAAACAAGCTTCACGGCAATGGTACCTTAAGTTTAATGATACTGTTGTTTCCTTTGGATTTAAAGAAAACATCGTTGATCGATGTATATATCTGAAGATCAGTGGGAGCAAGTTTATATTATTGATTCTGTATGTTGATGATATTTTGCTGGCAACTAATGATCTTGGTCTTTTAAATGAGACTAAGAAGTTTCTCTCTAGTAACTTTGAAATGAAAGATATGGGTGAGGCAACTTATGTGATAGGAATAGAAATATTTTGTGATAGATCACAAGGACTGTTGGGTTTGTCTCAGAAAGCATATATTAATAAAGTTCTAGAGAGATTCAGAATGGAAAACTGCTCATCATCTCCAGTTCCAATTCAGAAAGGAGATAAATTTAGTCTCATGCAATGTCCTAAAAGTGAATTGGAACGAAAAGAAATGGATGCAATTCTGTATGCATCATTAGTTGGGAGTTTAATGTATGCTTAGACTTGTACGAGACCAGATATTAGCTTTGCAGTTGGGATGTTGGGTAGATACCAAAGTAATCCCGGTATGGATCATTGGAAAGCTGCAAAGAAAGTACTGAGATATTTGCAAGGAACTAAAGGTCACATGCTTACTTATAGAAGGTCTAACAACCTTGAAGTGATTGGATACACAGATTCAGATTTTGCAGGATGCGTAGACACAAGAAAGTCTACATGTGGTTACCTGTATCTCTTAGCTGAAGGAGCTATATCATGGAAAAGTGCGAAGCAGACTGTAATAGCTGCGTCCACTATGGAAGCTGAATTTGTGGCATGCTTTGAAGCCACGATTCAGGCTAAATGGCTACGGAACTTTATTTCAGGGCTTGGATTGGTCGACAATATTGAAAAGCCGCTGAAAATTTATTGTGATAATTCCGCAGCAGTCTTCTTTTCTAAAAACGACAAGTATTCCAAAGGTGCTAAACATATGGAATTAAAGTACTTTGTCGTTAAAGAAGAGGTTCAGAAACAAAGAGTGTCTATAGAGCATATAAGCACCGATCTTATGATAGCTGATCCCTTGACGAAGGGATTACCGCCCAAGACATTTACTGGTCATGTATGTAGAATGGGCATTATGTCAGCTAATGAATGATGACAATTATTGTTATGTATTAAGTATTGACACTCTGAGCTCATTAATGAATATATGTTTCTGTTATTGTCTTATTTTCAATTTATGAATGCATGCAAGTATATGTGATGATATTGAAAATGTTTATGGTCCGTTATGAAGACATTATTGTTGGACATAATGTGTACTTCCTATTAAAGTATCATGTTAGGAAGAAGAGTCAATATAGTGGTACATGGAAGGGACTATGCCGACTTGATAGCATACAACTGCCATGACTCATGTTGATTTTATTTCTAATAATGAATTATGATGAGGTCAATGTATAGAACCTTTAGCCTAGTAAATGCGCATTATAATGAATGTTGATTAAATCATGAAGGGACACCTCATGACATGAGCCAAGAGGCAGAATGAAAAATTATTTGTCTCATGTGTTATATTATGTGTCAGTTGGTTTAATTAATGAAAATGGCATTATGGTAATTTTGACTATTAAGGGAAGTTACTTAAAGATAACTGCTGATAGGTGCAGCTATATTAAGGGGATATGGTCAGTTTTCTGATTAAGGGGTCTGACAGAAAACAAACGTCTATCTGGGTCTGCCTGTGAGAGTTGTATCCAATCCCTATCAAAGAAGATACAAGAACAGTGAAGGGTTAAGACTCAGAGAAAGGATTCTACCATCAAAGTTCTTCCGCACTAATGGAGAAAGGTACACTTTATGTGAAAACCATGAATTCTAAAGATCCTTTCATGTTCTTGAATAATTACTGTTGAACATGAATCACTGATTATTGCTTACAGGTGTATCTCAAGGTTCTTTACATGGTATCAGAATCTCGTCGTCTCCCACTTTCTCTTTGGACTCTCTTAGCACAGGTAGGTTGGGCCTGTTGCATCATCCACTCTTCAAGTCCAATGGGCTCTCGTGTGAGGGGCGTATTGAGATATATAGTCCCATATTGGTTGGATGAACAACTAATGTGGCCTTTATAAGGCCTTGAGCACTCCCACCCTTCGAGTTAGCTTTTGGGGTGGTGTATCCCAAAGTTCTTTACACTTAATATTTTGTGTTGAGATGCTACGTTAGATTCACTTGATGTATTTGATCCACTTACCTCATTAGTGATCGTCCCTCACCATGAGCTTTCTCTGAACTCACCTGACAATGGTATCAAAGAGTGACGGGACACGTTCCACATAGGTAGATAATCCTTTTTATATTCAATATGTGTAGGGGCCTAGGGGCTCATACACAAATTGAAATTAATACAAGCATATACTATAGTGTTACGTATGGCTAATACTTCGTTTGTTAATAAGGGTCTTTGTTGTCGGGGTCAGTGAAAGGCAATTGGGTTGTAACGAGTGGCAGCGGAAACTCTCTTTTCTTTCTCTCTTTTCTTTTTTGATTTGTGTGTGATTATCGATTTTCAACATTTGGTATCAGAGCTGTTCCAACATTTGGTCTCCCGCCACAGGCTTCCCCCGGACCCGCCCAACAGATATCAATATGGGTTCCACACATGAGGGGAAAATTGTTGGAATATTCAAATGTGATGAGTCATACATTAATTGGTAACGGGTTAAATTAAATGTATATAAGTGAAAGAACTCATGAACCCAATGCCTTAAGGTTTTGGGTTGAAATATGATCTTAAACTCACTTGTTACAATTGATATAACTTAGTCCATTGATGGTGATTCGCTCAGATAACTCCCCCTGACCGTTTAAGCTTTCATAAAGTAAAAAAGGGTTCTCTCCATTTTGACAATCGACAAGTTATAATTGTGGTAGGAAGGAATTTAACCCAGAACTTCAGAAAATGAAAACTGGGAAATGGCTATCCAAAACTAGTCAACCATACATGTAGACTTAATTCCCCAATCCTCTCTTCTGTCACTATCGATGAGTACAGTATATATTCAACACCGAAAAATACACACCTTCTATCCTTTCTCTGAGATACTGAATTTACTACACAGACTTCACACTGGAAAATTTTGATAAACTAAAAATTCTGATCTTTTCTTCACCCTATATGCAAGTAAACTTTTCCTGATCCGTACTTAATTTTGAGCACCAATATTCAAACTTATATAGGTTTCCATATTCGTTCAGAATAACTTGATTGGACTATTCATGCATATTGGTTATTTATTTTTGAGATATATAAAATCATTAATGTAGCATCACCCAACGGTTTAAATTTTTTTGGTTGAGTTGGTTCTTTAGATGGTATCAGAGCCCCGGGAGATCCCGGGTTCGATCCTCGCCCCCCACTTTCTTTTAAGTGGAATTTCTTTGTGCATTGTCCACGTAGGGAAAAAGATATACGATTTATCAATAAAATTTTGTGTTAATTTAAATGAAAGGATCATATTAGTATTTTTATTTTTATTTTTTTGTCTTTCACATTCTTTTTCCTATATATGAAAAATTGAGGAGAGAGAAAGCCAAACTAACCAATAAATATATGAGTTTTATAAGAGTTATGTTGTAGGAAAAGTGATTGTGTAATATTATAGAGATTTATTTTGCGTGTCTTAATTTTTTTATTTCTTTTTGCTTCAAAAAATGTGGTGTGTAGGAAATTTTTTATGTCATGTTAAATGATGAATGCAAACCCCTAAATATATATCAAAATATGGGCATTTTAGTTAAAATAATACAAAATTGTATCATTCAAAATAATAAATATTTTTCTAATAAAAAAAATGCATATTGGCTCATTGTGTATATGACGAGTCTTTAATAAAAAAATGTTTGACAAAAAACCTAGCCATCCTTACCGCAAGCTTAGGATCTATATATTTGTATTAAGTATTAACAATTAGGAAAGGTAATTACTCAGAAAAATTATTACATTATTATTTGTTTAAAACAATTATACTTATTTTTTCTTTGTTATTGGTCCGGATAAACTACAATAGACCCACAAAAGGTTAAAGCCTAGAGTAAGGCCCAACTACATACAGATCCAATGAAATGCGCAATGTCGTCATCACGCATAAGGACCCCAAGGCGCAATGACCTCATTGTTCCTAAACCCCCTTATATGACTTAAAAGCTAAGGAAGGATCCTATACCGAATTAAGATCCACCGCGCTATAAGCTAATACACGAAAGATAGCTCCACCTTACTGCCACTCTAAGAAGGCATTCTAGCTAACATATAAGAGTATAACCACTAAGGCACCAGCTGAGATAGATAAGTCTGCAACCTTTGAAGGGCCAATCATAAGGCATACCGCCTACCAAAGGCGCATAAGATTTGCTATATAAACAAGGGATACACAACATGAATACAACATTAGCCTAGCATTGATACTGACTTGAACGTCAGAGTATCATTACAGGTACTAGAGATGGCAAAATGGGTTGACCCACCCCGACCCACCCCGCCAACCCGCCAAAAATGGGTTGGCCCGCCCCGCCCCGCATTTTGATATGGGTTGAAAATCTCAACCCACACCGTTTTGTGTTGGATTGGTGAGTCAACGCGCCTAAAAAATAAAATTAAAAATTAAAAATTAAAAATCAAAATAAATTATATTTTATTAATTTTATAATATTTCTTATTTTCATTTCACAATCCCTTTGATTTTTTTGTAATCTCAAACCTAAATGTATTCTAATATTCAGTCAAATATTTTTGAAGAACTTATTTTTGCCTCAATATATGGATAATCTTTGTAATAAATAAAGTTTTTCTTCTTTATTTTTTTAGGGAAGTACTAAGATAAAAAAATTTCATATCACAAAAGTTTAGTGACAAATAAAATACTACCTATTAATAAAAAAAATTGACCCGGGGGCCAACCCGCCCCGATCAACTGCCAACCTGTTTTGACCCACAACTAAGCGGGGTGTGTTGAGTGGGTTTGTGGGTTGAAAAACATAACTCAACTCGTCCCTTTTTGACGGGTTGACCTGTCTGATTCAACCCAAATTGTCACCTCTAGCAGCTACCCTCCCCTTAGTCAGATTCATCGCACCAAGGAAGCTTAACATCTATCAACCACAAAATAAGACATCACCGGCCCACAAAGCACTTCACCCAACCCAAAGTCTTCACTTTTCAACTGTGTATAATTTAACCCGATCTATATTGGGCAGCCCATATTATACTGGACGAATAGTTACCTATAAAAAAAATGTAATAAAATATAAGAGGTATCTTACTTCTCAAAATCAATATCTAAAATAGTATATAAATAAGAAATGCAAATGTAATGTTATATATAAACAAAATAAATATCAAGCGTAATAAGCATTAACCTGAAAAAAGGTAATTGTAATGATTCTGTCATTCTATAATAAAGATTCTTACATAGATATCAAATTATGTCACATATTTATGATAGAATAAAATTATTGACATCGTTCTGCATTTAGATATATTAAATTTTTTAAATTTTTTAAAAATTACATATGAATAAGAAAAAAGTAATTTTATTCAGCTTTTTAATGTAAAAGAAAATCATTAAAATTTAAATACATTATATTGTGGAAAAAAAATCATACCGACAAATATTTATCAATTTATTAAATTACAAATATTCAGGTACGAAAATAGAAATATAGAGACTCTTTATAAACAGCTAGTAATAATATTATTAAACTTGGGCCGATTATATTGACCCGATCGAGATACTGAATCATGGTTCAATCGTATGACTTGATAAGTATATGTAAATATATAATTTGTATTAAAAAATTATAAATATACTTAAATGCATGTAAAAAAATATACCAATTTCAAATATATTAATATAAAAAATAATAAATTATATATTATTGTCTAACAAAAAATCAATCAAATATATAATAATTGTGATACTGAGATTTTAGGAATTCAGGTTCAGTAGACAACATTTCTAATTATAAATCAAATAAATCAAGATTTATTGTATATTGTATAACCAAAATAATATTAGTGTTATAAATATATAATCTATGTAAGTTAATAAAAAATAAATCATTTAAATATTTTAAAATAAAATAAATTATTCATGTATTAGAGTGAAAAAAAAAATATCAATTAATAAGAATAAATATATTTTTTTATGAATCGGATCGGTGGTCGATATTTTATAAAAATTCAGCGAGTCCCACCAATCACATGATATGACTGATCTAAAATCGGACATGACCAGCTTTAAATTTCCTCAACAGTACGACGCCTACTTTTCACGCTCATTTGTGATGGAAATTAAAGAACGTCTTTATCCATGTATGTTATAAGAAATTTAAGCCTCAAACAGCCAGCAACAGACTACAGTTGTCAAAATTGTACCTTCGAGAGATTCTTATGATTTATGGATACAAATTTAGTGGTAGTAGGTTTATGGGTAGGAAACAAAGAAATTTCCCTCTACACAAAAAATGAAAATTGAAAAACATGGGTCCCGCAACATAAAAAGAGAGAAATAAATATGAGTTTTATAATTATCATGTTGAATGAGAATTTAAATTTCATGTTATAGAGATAAAAATCATGTGGGACCCATGTGTTAAAAAAATTATATGTGGAACCCATATCAGCACAAAAATCGAAGGATGTGTAGGAAAAAATGAATTCTCATGTTAAATGAGAATTATAAAACCCAATAAATATTCATGAGCTCCACGTTGTGTGTTATCTCTACAGGAAAAAGATTTTTGTTTTCGGTCAATTAAGAGAGGGTTTTATGTTTATTATGTTGTAGGAAAAGTGATTGTATAATGTTATAGAGATTCGTTTTGCATGCCATATATTTTTCTTTTTATTTGTTTTAAAATGTGTGGGCCCCATAAAATGTTGTGTGTGTAGGAAAGTTTGTTGTGTTATGTTAAAGGAGAAAATGAAAACCCAATAACAGATGCATTACCCTAGGTTTATATATACAAAATGTTGTATGTGTAAGAAATTTTTTGTGGTCATGTTAAATGATGGATGATAAACTCATTAACAATTAGGAAAAATCTTTATCCTTTTAAATGACATAATTTATATCTTTTCACTTTGATGAGGTGGGATCCATACTTTTATTTTTTTTATCAACTCTCTCTCCTCCTTTATCTCTCTCTTTCTCTCTTAAAATGACACAACTTTACATCCTTTAAAATGACACACATTTTTCCTTAACAATTATTACTTGTAAGTTGTAGGTAAAAGGATTTGTATTTTTAAATGACATAATTCATATCATTTTTTTTTCATAAAAAGAAGATTTATATTTTTATTTTTATCCATTTTCTCTCTCATAATTTAATATAAAAAATTAGATTAACTTGACAACATACTAAATTCTTCATTTTGTGGATATAATCAGGGGCGGACATGGTGGGGGCTAGGGTGGGCTCTCACCTCCCCCTTAAATCTGGGAATTTTTTTATAATATATGTAAAAAATATATATATATATGATGATGAAACTATTGTGATGTACACATTTTTCCTTCAGTTTTTCATGTTTCTGCCCACACTCTTACCCATATTTTTTCTTGAGACAGATTATCCTCTCCCTCTTCTTCGTGTTTAGTCCATCACCAACCTCCTTCTTTAGTCTTTTGATTTTGGCTGTGTAAATTCTAGAGCCAGACAGAATTAACTTTCACCTTCCTAAGGTCATTGCATGTATGTATAGTCATAGACTATCCTTGATTACATACATTAAAAAAGAAATTATTTTGAGTTTTAACACAGATTCAATTATATATAAGTTTAACAATATGAAAACACGTAGAGCAAAAGTGAATGAAGTAATATTAATTTCTGTAATATATTTCTTTTAATTTTTTGTATATTAAATTTGTATTATATTAGTACTTTATTTATGATATAAATTTTTTTCACCCCGTTCTTATTAAAATTCCTGCGTCCATTTGAACGTATTATATTTATCTCCTGGCCTCCTGTCGGTTCTCTTAATTATCATACATGCTGTGATGAGTAGTTAATTAAGATTGTGGTTTTTTTTTTTTTTTTTTTTGATATCTACCAGCATTCGGGACCATTATGGTATTGTTAAGATTGTGGTTTAAACACGTGGTTACGGCATGGATCGGAACTTCGCCATCAAGCAGTTAAATGCATCGTCCATTAAGTCATCGCTGGGCACACTATAATTAAGTCAATGAACTTATATAGTTACATCTAATTCATGTTTATAATTAAGTCAATGCAAATAATGTCAAACAAAATAAGTATCAAATGTGATAACAAATAACCTAAGAAAAGGTAATTTTAATGATTATGTCAATCCATAATAAAAATCCTTACATGAATCTCAAATGGTGCACATATATAAAATAGAATAAAATTATTAAAATCCTTCTGTATTTAGATATATTAATTTATTTTAAATCTTATCAAAGTTACATATGATCCAAAAAGAATAATTTATTCAAAATTTTAGTGTGTAAGGAAATAATTCAAATTCAAATACATGATGTTATGGGACAATTATAGAGGCCCACGTTATAGAAGATCTAAAAGAGGCTACATCTAAAAGGAAATTGTGGGAAATTAAGGAAAAAATCTCTAATTAATATTAATCCTAGTGTAATAGCAACAGATCAAGTATTGAACCCCAAAATTCCATCAAAGGTCCAATATTTCAATATCACATATAAACCCTATTAATAAGAGGTAAAACCTACGGATATGACACTTACTCTTTTTATTTCCTATCATTGTGCACATATACATCTATTTGGCTACGCTGTTATTCTCTTGTGCATAGTAATCTGTTATCCTTAAAAGTTTTTTTTTCATAAATACCTAAGAGAGCCCTTCAATTCGAGATGAATTCACTAATATTTGACTAGACATCTCTTTTCTCAAGATAGAACACATAATACCAATAAATTTTTAACAATTTCTTGAATTAAGTAACAAATTAAAAAATATTACAGCTATTGTCAACGATTATTAAGTAGGGTATCTATGATAACCATTTTATTTTCAAATTCTGTTTCTGAATAGAAATAATTTTCCTTATTTCTATGTTTAGGAAAACTTTGTGGCACAGAAATGTGTTTGATAACACATTCTTAGAAGGGTTTTATTTATCTCAAGTAATAGGAAAACCACACTCTCTCCTGCCCTCACATCAAATGTTGTCAAAATTAAGTTTCTACGTAGAAACGGGATGGAATGGTAGAAACATAAATCGTAGAAACGACACAAAACGTAAAGTTTTTACTACTTAAGGTCAAGATACAAAATTATATATGCATGCATGTAAAAAAAATATCACATAAGTCACTACTCAAAATTCAATGAATAACTTCATATTTAAAAGATATAAGTCACATAACTATATAAGACATAAGTCCAAAAATACAAAAAGAGTTTAACAACACCTATAACCAAGTTTCACAACATCAAAAAGATAAAGTTTAACAACTCTTAAATGAAAATATAGTGGCCTCGCATAAGGAATTTTTTTTTTCAAATAGCTAGAAGAAGATATTGTGCATTTGATTTGGGGAAACGGAAATAGGGTTTTTTTATTCTATTTTATTAAAAATATAAAAATAAAACCAATCATGGGTTAAAAGTTGACATGATTTAATTTTTTGGTTTAAGTAAAAACGTAAAAGACTTGTGTTTCTACCATTTTTACACATAGCTTTTACCAATTTTTATTAAGGAGAATTTTTACTTGCGTTTTAAGACGTATCACCTTAGTAAAAACATAAGTTTTTACATTTTTACACTAATTTTTAACAACAATGCTCACATCGAAAAGTGAGTTGCTCTTTTTTCTCTCACCTGGTGGGTCCCATTTTTGATTGAGTGTAAAGGAATACATTTTTATTTTTATGTAGTTTGAGACTAATAAACCCCTTCTTATAAAATAAAAAGAGTTTATTTATTCTATTTTTTTTTTTTGGAAATTACCATGAAGATAAAAAATTTATTCTAATTTTTAAATCCTTATAACACGTTTAATTTTTTAATTTAAAACAGTTAAATAAACTGTTTATTAAATTTAATTTCTAATTTTTTCAATTTGTCAGACGAAAAAATATAAGAAAAACTGTTTTGAAAATATTATTGTACGCAACCTGAAGCACTAAAATATTAACATATCGATCAATATTTTTTAATAAATTATTAAAATAATCCAATAGTACGACACCTGCATTGACGCACATTCATAATGCATATTAAATGAATTTTTTATCCATATGGACAACGCAATATGAGTTGGCTGTCTCGATGTGTCAAAAATAGGAGGGAAGTTAGTCTGCCCGCGACTTCAAAAGATTGAATGAGACTGAGGTGAGAAAAAGTTGAGGAGAGAGCAGACAAAAAAAAATAAGGTATTAATTTTTTAATGGAAGAACATGCTAGTTCTGGAAAGTATTAAAAAATTCCCAAAAAATAGAGTGGGGTGGCTTGACCCACCAATCCGTCAATACAAGTAAATTATATTTTATAATTTTATTTCTTACTTCTGTTACTTTAATTCAATCTCAATTTTAAATGTAGATTAATATTGAGTCAAACATTTTTTAAGAACTCATACATCTCCATACATAAATAATATTTGTCATAAATAAAGATTTTATTCTTTATTTTTCGAGGAAGTAATAAGATAAAAAAATATATGAATATGACAAAAATTTAATGATAAATAAAATACCAAATAACTATTAAAAATTAATTATGACTCAACTGTTCAACCTTCCACGTGAAAGATTAAATCTGTTTTGACCCAATTTTAAACTGGAGAGAATGATATAGGTTGGCAGATTGAAAGGGTACACTAGTTAGTTTAGTGAATGGGCTGGACCACCCGTTGGGCCTCTGGCCCATCAAACCCAGTCCATCAGCAGTTCTAGCTAGGATGCTATACATGTATATAAAGCTGTGTATACAGCAATGCAATTGTAGTTTCAGTTTTACATATTAATCAATACAAGAAGTATTTTCAGAATTCTTTTTCTTTTCAAGTGTTCATCTTATCTTTACATGGTATCAAGAGCTATTGATCCATGGAGCCTGAAAAACGCACCACAGTTCAATCCTTCAATAACCCAGTGTCCTTCAAGCTAGATGAGGACAACTTTTTGCCATGGAAGCAACAAGCCTTGGCAACCATCAAAGGGTACAACCTCACAAGATTTATCGTTCCTGAAGCCAAAGCTTCTATATTCAAAGACTTCCAATGAAGCACAACAAGATTTACAAAAATAAAAGATACTCAGCTGACAAGACCAGCACCAAGGCAGCAGCTACAGCAGCAAAAGACCCTATTGAAACTCAGCAAGATCAACTCCTCTTATCTTGGCTTCTATCATCCATGTCAGAAACCATCTACACAAGAATGGTTGGCTGCTCCAATTCTTTCCAGGTGTGGCAGAAACTTGAGGAGTTTTTTACATCACAAACAAGAGCAAAAGTCAAACAACTCAAACTTCAGCTCAAGAATATCAAGACAGAAGCCAGTGTCTCTCAATACCTCTTACAAATCAAGAAGATTGTTGACTCTCTGGTTGCATCTGGATCTGCAGTATCCTCCGAAGATCACATTGATGCTATCTTGGATGGACTCAATGGGGATTATGATCCCTTTGTGACATCTGTTACATCAAGAACTGACCCTTATACAATGGGGGAAATCGAAGCCTTGCTAATGGCTCAAGAGCAAAGGCTAGATAAGCACAAGAAATCCACTGAAGCTACAGCTCTTCAAGCAAATATCACTCAATCTCAATTTCGCAGGCCACCCTCCAACTTTCCCAATCCTAACAGAGGATTTTTCAGTTCCAACAGAGGCAGAAATAATGCTTATCGAGGAGGCGGGTTCCAAAGAGGGGGTGGAAGAAACAATGGCACCAGGCAACAATGTTAGGTGTGTGGCAAGTTTGGCCACATGGGCTGGGAATGCTTTCATAGGTTCAACCAGAATTTCCAAAGCCCCTACAACCCCAACAGCAGCACCAATGCTCCCACATCAAATGGTCCACAAATGAATATGGCTGTCAGAAACACTCGTACCCCTTCCTCATCCATAGATGCAACCAGTGATTTCCTTTCCACCACAGATTCTAGCTGCTGGTATCCAGATTCGGGAGCTACTCATCACTTCACTCCTGATTCAAGTAACCTCATCAACAAATCTCCTTATTTTGGACAGGAAGCTGTCCAATTTGGTAATGGCACCAATCTCAAAATTGCAAATATAGGATATTCTATTCTTCATTCACCTTTACAATCTTTGTCTTTCACATTATCTAATCTTCTGCATGTTCCAGGCCTATCCAAGAATTTATTGAGTGTTTCTCAATTTGCTAGGGAACACAATGTTATTTTTGAATTTGATGCTAATGCTTGCTTTGTGAAATCTCAGGTTACCAAGGAGATACTCCTTCAAGGGACACTTAAAAACGGATTATATGTGTTTGATGGATTCCCACGTTTGCCAAACATAACTCCACATGCTCTCAGTGCTACTGCAACTTTCCTTCCCACTGATTCTGTTTTTCTAAATACTAATAATGTCTTCTCTTGTAACAATGTTTCTATCAATAATACTTTACATCTTTGGCATTCTAGACTTGCTCATGCTTCTTTTCCAACAGTAGCTAAAGTTCTTAGACAATGCAACATTTCATTTGTCAATAAAAATAGTCAAAGCTTATGCTGTGCATGCTGTTGGCAAAGATGCATCAGCTTCATTTACCTGCATCAGACACTGTCTATTCCTCCCCTCTTGAGCTTGTTCTCACTGATATTTGGGGGCCAGCACCAATGGCAAGCAGAACCGGATCGAAATATTACATTATCTTTATAGATGCCTTCTCTAATTTCACATGGCTTTATCCTATGACAGCCAAGTCTCAAGCTTTTGACATATTCCTCACTTTTAAATCTATGGCTGAACTACAATTGAATACTAAAATCAAGGCTTTACAAACTGATAATGCCAAGGAATATCTTAAATTTACTACTTTTCTGCAGGCACAAGGCATTCTACACAGACTCACATGTCCCTACACACATCAACAGAATGGCAAACCCGAGAGAAAACATAGACATATTGTGGAATGTGGCTTAGCACTCCTAGCCAGCTCTCATCTTCCAACTCAGTTTTGGGATCATGCCTTTCACACAGCAGCCTTTGTCATTAATCAATTACCTACACCTGTTCTTCTCAACAAATCACCGTTTGAGGTTCTTTTTAACAAAACTCCAGATTACTCTTTTCTTAGAACTTTTGGTTGTGCATGCTACCCCTATCTTAGACCCTACAACAAAAATAAGATTAATTACAGGTCTTCACAGTGTACCTTCATTGGGTATAGTCCAAGACACAAAGGCTATCAATGTCTGACTTCCAATAATCAAATCATTCTAGCTAGGCATGTTCTATTTGATGAAACTATATTCCCTTACAAAGAACAATTGACTCTCACTAAACCAATTCTCAATCCTCCACCACCTCCAACCATTCCTACTGTCCCTGTCTTATCTTCTCCTCCTCACCATGCTATACCAGCAAATGATATAACTGTTTCTTCTAACATTTCAAATGCTAGTTTCCCTAATACTGATTGCAGGACTATTACTCCTGTCACAACACCTAGCAGTCTCATTCCTTCAGTCAGTGCAACACCTATGCAGAACACGCATTCCATGATTACCAGAGGCAAAGCTGGAATCCACAAACCTAAGGCATTACATACTTCTCTTGAGCCTAGCAGTATACCTCAAGCTCTTGCCAATCCCAATTGGCTAAGAGCTATGCAGGAAGAACATCAAGCACTCCTCCACAACAATACTTGGAAGCTAGTCCCTTTACCTTCTGGCAGAAATCCTATCGGCTGCAAATGGGTGTTTCGGATCAAGTACAATCCAGATGGAACCATCCTCAAGCACAAAGCTCGTCTAGTTGCCAAGGGCTACCACCAACAAGATGGCTTGGACTACCAAGAAACATTCAGTCCAGTAGTTAAGCCAGCTACTATTCGAATCATTCTAACTCTTGCACTCTCCAAGCACTGGCCTGTTCATCAATTAGACATCAACAATGCCTTCCTCAATGGTGATCTCACTGAGGAAGTCTTTATACAGCAACCACCTGGCTTTCTTCATCAAGACAAAACACTTGTGTGTCATGTACAGAAAGCCATATATGGCTTGAAACAAGCTCCACGTGCATGGTTTGAGAAGTTATCTACCACTCTTCATCATCTTGGGTTCATTTCTGCAAAGTGTGATAGCTCCTTATTCATCCACACCACCAGTACCACCACTCTCTATGTTCTTGTGTATGTAGATGATATACTAGTCACTGGCTCCTCTGATTCTGCTGTTGCAAGTCTCATTCATACCCTCAACAAAGTGTTTCCCTTGAAAGATCTTGGACACTTACATTATCTTCTTGGTATAGAAGCTCATAAAACATCCACTGGTGGCTATCATCTCAGTCAACCCAAATACATTTCAGATCTGCTTCAAAAGGCAAACATGACTGGATGCAAACCTATGTCAACACCTATGATCTCCTCATGCAAACTCTCTGCTCACCATGGCTCCCCACATCCAGATCCTACTCAATACCGGTCAATAGTTGGTGCTCTACAATATGCAACAATCACTAGACCAGATATTACCTTTTCTGTTAATAAAGTTTGCCAACACATGCATTGTAACACCCCAAATTCTAACAATTTATAATAGCGTAAATAAATTCAATAATTTTTATAAATAACAGCGGAAGTTCAAAATAATCAAATTTGGGAAGTGTTACCGCCGCGCTTGTACTGTTGTCAAGCGCAAGGCTAACTTTATTACATTAAAACAAAACTAAAACTAAAGTTTAAATAAAGGAAATATGTATTATGCATTTATTTAAATCTCATAAACTAGCCAGAAAAGTCTGCTTTGTGATCCTCACTGCCCACAGCTAGCCCCATCCTTTACAATCCGCTTCACTGAAAATCTGCTCCCCCGCATCCCAGCAGGATCATTGCAGTCAAACAAACATAAAAGTCAGCAAAGCTGGTAATCCCAATCATAATACAATTAATGTAATTAATAACAAATTAAATCAAATATATATAATCAAATTGTGATAAATCAATTCCACATTAATTAAATCAAATATCAATATAATATTTATCATATATATTCTTAATCATAATCACATCAAATTATCAGCTTCAACATATATTCACATCGAATCAAATTTCATTCATAATCTTTATTAAGTTTATTTAGTGGAGTAGTGGGAAGAGAACCAAGGTAGACCCGGGAAACCCAGCCAGTCTACCCTGTGACCCGGGAAACCCTGCCAGTCACAAACAAATCACATTGGCCATAATCAATTCACATCTTCCTAGTGTCCCGGATATCCTGCCAGACACCTCTTCCCAAAGTTGCTACTAGTATCCCGGGAAACCCTGCCAGATACCACTTTGAGAAGAACGGATATTCTCTGTTCACATCGTATAAATATATCGGAGGCATAAAGCCCAAGGTTGTGTTCATCACTTTGGGAGGTACCATCCCAAAGCTATCTTCCCACTATTATTTATTACAATCACACAAAATCAATTCAATCTTATCACAAATAGTTTTCATGATTTCCACATCAATTCAATAATTTCCAAACTCAATCTTTCAATAATATCATAATTTTTCATATTCAACATCTATCATAGAAAAACCCAAATTCAATCATCATATCAAAAGTTTCCAAAGAAAAATTCAAATATTCACATCTAATAAATTTAATAGGAAATATACTATAGTGCCCTAAGCATCGAGATTACATCAAAAATTCATATAAAGCTAACCCTTCACTCTCTATTAAGCATGATTCACTTGATTTTGAAATGTGTTCTGAGTTTTGATTAATTGTCTAAGTTTTATTTGTAAAATTTTCTTTGATTATTAAAATTAATTTAATTTTAATTATTTTCTTATTTTAAGTTTATTTAATCCATATGCTTTTGAGATGTGTTCTGAGTTTGATTCCGCTTTCATATTTAAATTTTTCATTAACTATTAGAGCTGATTTGATTTTAATTATTTTTTATTTCAGTTTATTTAATATTAATTGGTTTGTAATTAATCATCTTTATTTTTATTTATCGATTTGAGAAGACGTGGTTTCTCATTATCAATTCTAATTATTCTATATAGCCCAAGTTTTATGTGTTCGCCATCAAAATGAGAAGCGTATAATATAACCTCACACTTGATTTCATTAAAAAAAAACTCAAACTCACGCACGCCTCTCTACCTTTCAATCTAAAATCAAAATCAGATTGTAATTAGGATTACACCTACCAAAATTGCATATAACCCATGACTCTTTAAGAATTAGAATTACACTCAAATTTCATATAAAATATAATCTAAAAATACCTAGGGATTAGGATTACATATACCAAATTTCACATAAAATATAACCTAAAAATACCTAGGGATTAGGATTACACATACCAAATTTCACATAAAATATAACCTAAAAATACCTAGGGATTAGGATTACACATACCAAATTTCACATAAAATATAACCTAAAAATACCTAGGAATTAGGATTACACATACCAAATTTCACATAAAATATAACCTAAAAATACCTAGGGATTAGGATTACACATACCAAATTTCACATAAAATATAACCTAAAAATACCTAGGGATTAGGATTACCTGGTCTCCGTTTTCGCTAACTTCTAAAGGGAAAATTTGGGGCAGAGAACCGATTGATAATCAGAAAAATATAAAAATTGAAAATAATTAAAATAAACTTTTTTTTTGGAGTGAGAATAGAGAGAGTAGAGGAGAAATGTTGAAGAGTGAATTGGTTTGGTTAGGCTAGGCCTCTATTTATAGTTGAAGTTTTGAGCTTATACATTACTGACTCCATGCTGACTCATCATATCTAAACAATTTATGCTTGTTGACTCATCATATCTAAATAATTTATGTTTGTTGACTCATCTTATCTAAACAATTTATGTTTGTTGAATCATCATATCTAAACAATTTATGTTTGTTGACTCATCTTATCTAAACAATTTATGTTTGTTGAATCATCATATCTAAATAATTTATGTTTGTTGAATCATCCTATCTAAACAATTTATGTTTGTTGACTCATCCTAATCCAATCAAACATTACCAATCAAATAATTAAACATTAAAGCATAATAATCACAATTTATCATCCATTATTATTATTACTAATTTATAATTTATTACTATTATTAATATATTGTATTATAAATTACTATTATTTTCCTGGGATATTACATGCATAATCCTCTTGACACTCATTGGAAAGCTGTCAAGAGGATCCTTCGATATCTAAGTGGCACAGCTTCACATGGTCTTACCATCCAACCTTCCACACATTTTCATCTTGCTGCATACAGTGATTCTGATTGGGGATCTGATGTGGATGACCGAAGATCCACCAGTGGCTTTTGCATTTTCTTTGGAAACAATCTAGTCTCCTGGTCTTCAAAGAAGTAGTCTGTTGTCAGCAGATCCAGCACAGAGGCTGAGTATAGGTGTTTAGCTGCCACCATAGCTGAACTCGCATGGATTCAATCACTCCTCTCTAAACTTCATGTCAAAATTCCACGACCACCAGCTCTCTATTGTGATAATCTTTCAGCAGTCATGCTTTGTGCCAATCCAGTCTTCCACTCAAGAACTAAGCACTTTGAACTCAATCTTTACTTTGTTCGTGAGAAAGTCAACAACAACAGTGTCTCTATTCATCATATTTCAGCTACAGATCAAATAGCTGATGGTTTAACCAAAGCAGTTGCAACTACTAAGTTTATGGACTTCAAACTCAAGCTGAGAGTCTTTGATTATAAGCCCACTCAGCTTGTGGGGGATGAAAGGGTACACTAGTTAGTTTAGTGAATGGGCTGGGCCTCTGGCCCATCAAACCCAGTCCATCAGCAGTTCTAGCTAGGATGCTATACATGTATATAAAGCTGTGTATACAGCAATGCAATTGTAGTTTCAGTTTTACATATTAATCAATACAAGAAGTATTTTCAGAATTCTTTTTCTTTTCAAGTGTTCATCTTATCTTTACACAGATTAAAAACTTGAACTCAACCCATTTTGATGAATTCGCAGAGTCCCGTTCGATGTTGCAACCTTTATACATGGTTTATGTGTTTGTACCAAGAAATTTAAGGCTCAAACTACCAGGTACAATATGTCAAATTGTACGGGGAAGAGATTATTACGATTTATGGATACAATTTAATGGTAGTAAATTTAAACATAAAATTAACAATTTTTGCTTGTAACGCATCGGAAAATTTAAAATTTAAGAAAATTTAAAAATATATATGTAAGAAAAAAAAATTAAATTAAAAAATAAATATACATATTAAATTTACATAGAGATTTAAAACATATAACGATACTTATAATTACAAAAATTACAAATTAATTTGAATTTTTAAAAATTATAAATTAAAATTAACATTTGTCATTTCTTAATTGAGAATCAACTAAGAAATAAATAAAAATTAAAAAAGAATTAAATATATAAAAATAGATTAACTTGACAATATAATAAAGAGATAGAATATTATGCCTATATTTTTCCTTGCATAATCTTTCTACTCATCTCTAATACCATTAAATCATAATCTTCAGAGAGAGAAAAAATAATTCAAATTCTGATCTAATAATATTAAAAATGAATAAATAAAATAAATATTAAAAAAGTAGATATGATACCCTAGCGTTATACTAAAACACTTATTTTTGTGGATGCAATTTGGTCGTATTATATTTATCTCACTGCCTCCTGTCGTTTCACTCATCATTAAATGCGATGCGTAGTTAATTAAGCTTAAATCTCGTGATTTAAGCACGCGGTTGTGGTTACAAGTTACAACATGGTTTGGGATTATTTCTCCATTAAGTAGTTAAATGTTGGGAAAAAATAAATCTTATGTTGAACGAGAATTCTAATCTCATGTCATAGATATATCAAGTGTGGGTCTCACCTGTTTAAACAAAAACAAAAACAAAAAAAATAGTGCATTATTTACTTAATTTAAAAATAATAATATATTTTCTTTTTACCATTTTATAAATTCTTTTTATGTATTATTTTCGTTCAGTTATCAGAAGTTTTCACTTTTAATAAAGCCCAGGAATTATCATCTGATGGCTGCGTACAGTAGAGCTATTAACGTAAGCTAGTCTTCCCCCATTCAGTTCTAATTTAGGAGTAGGTTTGTATACCTTTAGTAAAAATAAGAAGAAAAAAATATATATGAAAGAAAATAACTATAAAGATAATAATAATAATAATGTAAATGTATTGTTTTTTTTTTTCATATTTGATAAAAAAATATATTGAATGATCGGAATATTCATAGTATCAAAAATACTTTCCTAATTTAGTAGATTATGGGTTAGTATGCATCATTTATGGTTAATGAAATTATTAAGGTGCTCTGGGAGCACCATTTGTTCAGTGGACACAAGTCAATCAAATTTTAACTATTGATTATAATATATTGCATTGAAATATTAGCGCATTTTTTTTTAAATGTATAATTTAATATAAAAAAACATTTTGCAGATCGATATTTTATATGAGCAGTCATTCTTACATCATTATAAGAATAATAAGTCTTTCATCAAATTTTAACTATTGATTTTTTTGAATCTAACATCTGTGGTTAATTAGATCACACTCATTAATTAATTATTAATTTTTAATAAGTTATAATTTTAAATACACAAAAATTAACTATTAAAATTTGATATAAGACTTATTGTTTTTACGATTATGTAAATTGATCCCGTTCCATTTTATATTATTTATTGACACAATTATTTATTGCTCATTTATGGTTAATTGAAATGTGTACGCTTAACTCTCCTGGACAAAAATACGACCACGTTTTGTCTTCCATGAGCTTTCGTAGCTGCAACCATTAATTGAGCTTCAATAATTGGTAGCTTTTTTTACTGGTATAGTTAATAGTTGATACGGTTGTTGAATGAAACGAGTCATTATGTAGAGCCTTTGTTAATGAATTTTACCTATTTTGTCCCTTTTCATTTCAACCTAAGCTGCAAGAATTATCGCTACACCTCTACGCATGGCCAAACCACAAGAATGAACGGTCAATTAAAACTTGAGGAAACGATTCGCTCTTCTGCGCATCACTTTCTATAATTCACTTTCTATAAATTTGATTAGAAAGCAAGGCATTTTGGTCACTTTAGGGGTTAATAATTGTCATGCTGTGAACTGGTTATACTGTACCTTTCATTGTTTTTTTTTGAAAAATTTGCGAATACTCACGTGGTTTGCTCTAGAATTACTTATTTTCCTGTAATTTTTTATCATTGTAAAAAATAAATAACCACCTCTACATATGGCCAAAAAAATCACCAAAACATAGAATTCTGAACGGTCAATTAAAACTTGAGAAATTGGTGAAGTTTCCCTTGTTTTTTTTTTTTTTTTGCTTCATCATTTCATGAAATTATACACTTGTGTGGAGCTAGTTCAGCTAGTAGAATGACAAACATTAACATCAACAATATATTCAGTTAATTTGGATTGACGGCGAGCTAAAAGAAGTTAAAAATAAAATAAAATCGTTTCGAGACAATATAGTTGGCAATTTAAGTATGGGTGATAAAGTCTTATATTAATTAGGAATAGACTAAACGAAAATTATATAAATAAAATGACCCATGAATTCAATACTTAGGTTTTGGTTGAAACCTGATGTTAAGTCCATTAATTATGGTGGATTGTTGTCACTTAGCACATTGATATTCATCTCCCCACCATGGCCTCTCTTGATGGCAAAGAGATGTTGGGACTGAAAGGAAATTTCTTGAATTTTAGCCTTCATTTTATTTTTAAGAAATCTAGTATTAGTATTTTTTGATGGGTTTGCTTTTTCTGCAGTTATGTGCAATAAGTCCAATAAGACATTGTTTTGAGGGGGTAAATCATGGTATTTTTGTAATTTTAATTTATTTCATGGTTATAATAGTCTTGATATTTATATTTTTTTAAGATTTCAATACCAAAATGACGATGTTTTGGGAATAAATACAGATAACTTAGGGGCAAAGGATTTCTCCGGTCAATGGAGATAAGTTATTTTCGGTGAGCCTAAAACGATGTCATTTTGTGGCGAAAATCAAAGTATTTTTGTAATTATAATATATTGCTGAGTTATATTAGTATTTATCATTATAATTTTTAAATTTTATAACCCCAAAATGACGTCGTTTTGAACTCCGAGATAACTTTATTTCCGGTTTAAGTGACCGGAGAAATACTTTTCCATGCATTAACTGCAGAAACATTTTTTCCTTTTTTTTATATAATATTATTAATTTTGAATTATTTTAACATGTTTGTTTAAATTCTGAGTTTAAGACTAATTTCAAGTTAACTGGATCTCCATGTGTACTTTGTTCTGAATCATACATAAATAATATTAAGATTGCTTACTGTTCTGTTAAAACTTCTTTATATTTATATCTTTGAAGAATAAAATTTTGTTTGGGCTAATATAAGTACTACAAACCAGTGCTAGAGCACCACTTGAGTAATTCTTACAAAAACTATAACAGTGAACAAGCATCAGGATAATAATAAATCAAGCTATGTAGTAATTGAATACACAAACCTATAAATACCGATCACTTGCAGATATATGTATAGACCTATTCTTATGGGATGCACTCTTAACAAGCTATTTTTTTCAAAATAAGAAAATACAATAATTAAACATTGCCAAGTCACTAGTTAGCAAAATAAGATCTGCGTTTTGAAGGTCTCTTTAAGCCTAGCAGGACAAGGAGCAACCCAATATAATCAAGGTTGTAAGAGACCTCAAGTAGTTGAAACTTATTGAGTGTCCATGGAGGATACCTATACCAAAAATCAGTGAGGAAACTTCTTCTGACAATCGCTTTTTGGTGGCTGAATGTGTCAAAGGAGAACTTCCCATGGTACATGCCAAAACCACTTTCACCAACTCCTCCAAATGGGAGAGAATCCGCTGCATACTGCACAGAACAAAGATAAACTCTTGAGATATATAAAACCATTAATGTAAACTCACCCAACAGCTTAAGCTTTTGGGTTGAATTGGTTCTTTACAAGTGGAATTTCTTTGTTCGCACAGGTAGGTGGGCCTGTGCATTGTCTACCCTTCAAGCCAAGTGGGCTCTCGTGTGAAGGGCGTGTTGAGATATATAAAACCACTAATGTAACCTCACCCAACACCTTAAGCTTTTGGGTTGAATTGGTTCTTTACATAAACAGTAAGTATATAAAGTATGTAAAAAGATTAGTATAGATACTAGACAGGGTAAATACTTGTATAATTGCATCGTTGAAAGTCAAGCTGCCAGATGATGTTTCAGATACCATTCTTCTCTGCAGTGTTTTGTTTTTGGTGAAAACATAAAGGGCAAGAGGCTTAGGCCTAGAACTTATGAATTTAATACTGTCCTCAATCTTCTCCACCTGCAAATTATTAAGGATGTCTTAAGGATATAGGCCAAGTCCTACTAAGAAAAATATTGAAATTTTTTTGTCACATATATGTCCATGAATCTTACAGTTATAATTGGGAGCAATGGACCAAATATTTCGTCTTCCATGACTGCTGCTTCAAGTGGGGGATTCACCAAGATCGTTGGCTCAATAAATCTGCACAGATTTGAGCAAATTACCCCTTTTTTAGGCCAAGTAAATCTTGTATTGTCTGAGTCAAGTAAGGTATTTAATGTTTGCAATTAATGTTGTAAATTCATAAGCTACTAGTACTAAATATAATGGAAATGAGAAATTATGAGAGCAACTATCAAGTGAAAGGGTAGAGTGTTAGTTACAAGTTTTCTTCGTCCATTGAGCCACCATAAACTACAGATTCTTTGACATCTCGATCAGCAAGAAGATTCTTCAATCTTAAGAAGTGTTGTTTATTAACTATCTTCGCAATAGTGTTGGAATGTTTTGGATCCTCCCCAAACATTTTCTTGATCCAGGCTTTCATCAATTTTATCTAAAAGAAAACCAAGAGTAAGCAAACACCCCAAATTAAATATAATAAGAAACACAAAGCAGTGAACCTGATAACTTCAAATTTCAAGAGATATACCATTGTGGAACAGTATCCATTTTCCACAAGGACATAGTCGACAGCTATGCATGCTTGACCAGCACAAGTCCCATATTTCCCCACCATAATCCGCTTCACAGCCACCTTTTTATTACAAGGAAGCATCCCTTTGTTAATTAAAATTAATAATAAAAAAAAACTAAATGAACTTGTGGATTACCTCAGTTCATCCCCCTTAAACCATTCCTTTTTAATGGTTTTATATATCTCAATACGCCCCCTCACACGATAGTCCACTAGGCTTGAAGGGTGGACTATGCACAGGCCCACCTAGAAAGAAATTCCACTAGAAAGAAAGTGAGGGGGCGGTTCGCTCCTTTTTTGTTAATTAAAATTAATAATCAACATAATAAACTAAATGAACTTGTGGATTACCTCAGTTCATGTCTTTCATTTTAGTTAGAGATTTTGGTTTAATGTGCTAAGAATGAGTGAACCAACCTCAATATCCCAAGAAGATGAAAGGGAATCAACAACTGCAGGGCATTTTCCACCCAACTCCAGAGTAATAGGAGTAAGATGTTTTGCAGCAGCAGACATCACAATCCGCCCCACACGTGCATTTCCTGGTATTAGTTTTTACATTCACAGAATCTTCATCAATGACTATGACAATTACACAATACCAAAAGAAGAAGAAAAGAAAAAACTAATCCTGTTTACCTGTAAAGAAGATTTTATCCCATCTTTGCTGTAGAAGTTGCTCAGACTCACGTGGTCCTCCTTGAATAACCTTAATGGCTTTATTGTCCAAATAACTAGCGAGGCCAGTGGCAATTAGAGAAGAACATGCAGGAGACAACTCTGAAGGCTTTAAGATTGCTGCGTTTCCAGCAGCTACTGCTCCTATTAGAGGCTCCAAGGAAAGTCCTGCATTTTTGTTAATTCAGAGGATTTTGGTTCATATATGTTGACCCCCTTGAAGAAATCTATCTCTTAATTAGCTGCAAAAACTAACCAATATATATAACTCACCAAAGGGGAAATTCCAAGAAGAAATAATGAGGACAAGACCAAGAGGCTCGGGAACAATTTCTGCGCTAGTAAGCAATGCTAGTTGTGGCAATTTAGCCTATCAAAATTATATTGGTCATTAGTCACTTCATGTGTATGATCTTAGTTTTTTCGAATGAATTATGATGGTAAAGTCATAACAGTTTTTTTGAAGGACCAGACACATAGATCTTACCTTTTTGCCTGACATCCAATCTTTGAGAAACTTCAATGCGAAATTTAAGGACTTCATCAGTGTCCCTATCTGCAAGAATGAATCAAATAATAAGAAATTAGACATGAGGATAGTTTATTCCTCCAACATCGTACCATGGCCAAAATAAAATCATTTTATATGCCTTTGCCATCTTCGAAAACCAAATGTCCCACGAAACATGGGACTAATAAGATAATATGTACAAATTTTTACTAATAAAAACTATTAAAAAATAAAAGATAATCTAAAAAGTATTTAATCTTTTTTTCTTGTTCTAAATACTGCTTAAGGAAGACATTGATTTAAGACACCAAGATTGAAGAAAAACATGTACCTCGTCTCTAAAAGCTTCAATTTGGTGTTTTCCTAAATCTTGCATGAGGGCGTTTAAGATAGCTTCCTCTTTTTCTATGAGGAAACAACGCAACCCTTTGAGCTGGGATTCTCTCCAAGAAGCTTCTTTTGTCTTTCCACTCTCATAATACTCCCTCATGTTCTTAAGGTCTCTCCCCAAAGTATCCATGGTTCTCTATGGCGCTTTGTGTTGCTGCTTAACCTCTCTCATGCACTCAGTATTTATAACTGTTCAAATAACTCTGTGGAGAAAGTTTTAGGCTTTTTTCACAAAGTAAAAAATGGTTCTTTCCAATGTGCCATCACACCAGTTATTGTGGTAGGAGGGAGTTAGCCCTGGAAAGAAAATTAAATCTGGGAGATGGCTATACCAAAAATAGGAATAAATCTTTAGTACTATTATTGTACCAAAAATTCAGTACATCCCAACAATAAAAATATGACATGTCACTTAAAAAAAAATCCTGTCAAATTTTTTTTCTCTCCTTTGATGTATAATGTTCTCATTAATGAAATGTATTGAATCTAGGTATAACGGTACCACCAAATATTTATTCCAAAATTAGGCAATCATTCATGCAGATTTGATTCCCCAATCCTCACATCTGTCACTATTGAGAAGTGCAATAATTATTCAACATTAGATAGGACACACGTTCTAATTTCTATGATTTCTATCCTTTCCTTGACATATTGAATTTATTAGTAACGACACTGATTTGACACTTGAAAATACAACCATTAAGCCTAGATTTAAGTAAACTTTTCTTGAACTGTATTTAAGTGAAGCAACCAATAGAAGAGTCATCCATGCATCGTTTTTTTTTTTAGAAAAATATTATATAGAAATTACTTTGTAGTCTTCACCTAACGCCATAAATTGGTGCGTTGAATGACTTGTTCATATGATATTAGAAAGCTTATGTAATCAAAATATATTATGGGCATATTTGAAAAATATATTATAAAAATCTTAATTATTGATTTGACATTAAATTTTAATCGGTTATAATTTCCGTCAATCAAATTCATTAATTAATTATTAATTTCCAATAAATAATAACCGTTAATTAGCAAAAATTAACGGTTAGGATTTGGTATTAAATTTTAAAGTTTGACACCAATGTTAAAGATCATTCCCCTATAAAAATTATTGATATTATTTCTTTTTAAGCTCAATAAACACTAATACAGAGGGACATACTAAAAAATGAAAAAATATAACTCTATTGTCGCCGGAGAGAGAGAAATGTTCATGCACATCCACTAAAAAACGTGTATGTCCCTTTAAAAAAAAATCTATGAGCCTCATATTAATTTGTTTATGCAAGAGACTAAACTTTTCCCCTACAACAATATATAGAAGAAAAGTAAGTCCCTAAAAAAATATAATATAAAAAGGGATTTATGTCCATAATGTTGTTTGACAAACTCCCAATTTTCTGTAGACACAATATTTGTGGGATCCGCTATACTGTAGAAGGAAAAAAAAAAAGCTGGCATTGTTTTCTATGTATTTATAGGAAGAAAATTTTATGTTCCTACAAGATAACGGTTCAATTTCCCATATAAAAATTGTCAACGTAATCTTTCACCTAAGCTTAAAGATCAAAAGTGCATTTGTTATTGGAAAATATTTTTCTATGTTAGATGTGAAATCTTATCTCATGTTACATACACATCAAAATTGGAACCAACATTTTTTTTCTTTTAATTATGAGACCCACCTAATTATGTATTTACACAAGACAATACTATCTCATGTAACATGAAAAAGCATTGCATTTTATTATTCTTTACTGTATTAAAGTTAAATTTTCCATTTATGCGATCAGTCATGAGTCGAATAACATTTCAAGTTTGACAGTTGGAGTCAATAAAGTAAATATAACTTAAATAAATTAATTATTATACAAGTTTGATATGAATTAACTATATGTTTTTTTGAAGGAATTACTACATATTTTAAATAAAATAACCATAATTTGTCAATAAAATAAAAAGCATTGCATTTTATTATTCTTTACTGTAAATTTGAAGTTTTCCCTCATTTATGAGTGTGAGATAAAAAAAAATCAATGGTGTCACATGTTACAAATCAGAGTCGTTGATTTTTTTTTAATTTACAAGTTTGATATGAATTAACTATATGTTTTTTTTGAAGGAATTACTACATATTTTAAATGAAATAATCATAATTTGTCAATAAATATAACTTGATACAAGTTTAAAATTAAATAACTGGGTGATGGGTAGGTGGGAGTAATATGAGACTCTGCCTCTTTGAATGCAGTTGAAGCTTTGAAGGTAATTTACAATTGCAGTTTGCTAGTCGTCCCCTCCTTCTCATGCAATAGCCGCGTATTCATCTGTCTTTGAGTGGTGTGGGTGAAATGGGTGGTGCATTTTTGTGTGGGTAGAATGGGGCTCACTTATCTCTCTCCATATCTCAACTGCATCTAAAGTGGAAGCTATATATATATGCATTTTTACTGTGCCTTCACTTTCCTTATATGACTTAAAGCATTGTCACGTGGTTTCGGGACCTGTTCATGTTTATATTTTATTATGTCATATCCTCCTTCATTTTTCTCACTACTATCTACTACCATCAAAAAGAGAGAATGTTAAAAAGTTTTTAAAAAAGAACAAGATTAGATGGTATTCTAGAAAATACATATATTTTTATTTTATTATGTCGTATCCTCCTTCATTTTTCTCACTACTATCTACTACCATCAATTATAGCTATGTATTCTAGAAACTACATAGTTATAATAAACATTAAAGTTATTTTTTTTTCCTTTTTTCAAAAATTTGTTGGCTAATTAGAAAAAGAAAAAAATAATTTTAATAATATAACTATATACTTTGAAGAATACATAATTATAGTGGATGATAGTGAAAAAATGAGATAGTATGAATATCCCCTCTTCACTTATATATATATATATATATATATATATATATATATATATATATATATATATATATATATATATAAAATTTTCAGTAAAATGTGGGCTAAAGAGAGAGAGAGGGAAAAGTTGCTAAAAAAAGATTAAAGTGGTAGTGGATTGATAGTAGAAAAAAGTGGTAGTATGAATATTTTATTTTACTACCAATCCACTATTACTCTAGTCACCGCTGAATCAAAATTTTCAGTAAAATGTGGGCTAAAGAGAGAGAGGGAAAAGTTGCTAAAAAATGATTAAAGTGGTAATGGATTGATATTAGAAAAAAGTGGTTGTATGAATATTCTACTTCATATATATATTGTTTGAGTTTATTGTTTCTTATGTTGTAACCGTAGAGGTGGCAAAGTAGGCAGCCCGCTTCGCCCTGCCATCTATCTGCTAAACAACGAGCTCACCCACTTCGCCTCGCTTTTGAAAGTGGATTGAAAAACTCTTGTCTTGCCCTAGTTGGCGGCGGGTTGCACCATCAGGCCGAACCCGTTTTGCATTAAAAAAAAGGATAGGTGGGGCGGGTTAGACAGGTTGGCGGATTGTAAAACTCGGCCCGCCCACCCCATTTGGTAGGCGGGGCAAGCCGAACTCATTTTGCCATCTCCAGGTAGGAGATAAATTTATCTCCTGACACACATAAACATGTGTAGGGTATGTGGGTCCAAGTGAAAGGAGAAGACAAAGAAAGAAAAAATATGGGTCTCACATATATTTATGTCCGTGTAAAAAATAAATTTATTTCCTATAATATAAATGATAAACCCATATTATTTGCATAGGATATAAAAAATGATCACACTGGGGTGGTAAAAAAAATGAAAAAGACAAATCAGTAATATATGGGGTTGCAAAGGATGAATTGACAAATTACTCAATATGGAGGCTAGCCTCTAGATATACTTACCAAACAACCATCCATCGCATTCATTACTTTCATTACTAAAAATGGAGAAGCACATTTCTCGATCATATCGTTAGCATTGATGTTTCATGCATCTAATAGGAAGAGGTGGGTATTTGGATTAAAAGAATAATTCCGTTAAAAATTAATTATGTCTTACAAAAGTAAATAGCGAAAGAAAAATTCAATTGATTAATATCAAATAGTGTATTATATGTAAGTAACCAAAAGAATATTTATATATAGTCCAAGAGTGTGTAATATAAATCAAATCAAATTCTAATAAGAGACAAAGTTCTCAATAACTGAATTTCAGCCACGAATAAATTTTAATATAATTAATCAAATAAAACGTGATGTGAATGAAATGCTGAGATTTTTTATATGAGATTATCATTTAAAAAACATATCAAAAAACATAAAGCGAATCAATTCAACTTCATGCCCAATTGTCCATGTTTAGCACGTGAAGTACCATTTTCTTCTTAAATTTTCTATTTCTTTGGAGTTAATGTTCAATTTTTTTGCAGGCAGTACAGTGGCCTGTGGGAGAAGGGGCAACGCTATTGTTGTTGAGTTGTATATTTTTTATAATTGGAAAGATTTAATTTCTGATTTGATTGACCAATTTCGGTATCAATTAAAGGGAATCCGTTACATGGAGAGATTGTAGGAATTATATAAAGAGATTTTAGGAGTTTTAATTTCCTAATTATTTATTATTTTCTTCCTTGATTTATGGCTGATTTGTAACCTGATTTATGATCGATTTGTAACTCTAATACTTTGTATATAACGACCTCTATTGAGGTAAAAGAAATACAAATGAATTATTATTCTATAGAGTTCCTTGATTTTTAACATGGTATCAGAGCTTCTATTCTAATCCAGCAAGGGACTGCAAAATCAGTCTCACATGTATCCGTACTTGGAGTTTAATTCTGAAATCATCTTCACCTTTATTTCATTATTCTATTCTCCCTAGCAAAGCAATGGCTACTACATCCGATGAAAATTCACAGCAACCTACTACCAATGCTGCTTAGGTACTGTTGGTAAAGCTCTCTTTACCAACAGATGTAATAATAAACGCAAAACTTTGTTGCTATGCTCTATACTTTCTGGATCTGGGTGTATGTAAGTTTAAGAGGATGCTAGTATTTTTAAAAAATAAATTTCAGATTTACATTTAATTTGGGGTGAAAATGAAAGTGTTCACTTGGCTTAGCTCTTGAAGGTTCTTTTTACTATGAATTGACTGAGAGATTGAGGGTTTCATGGTATTATCTTTTTTGTTCTTGGCTTTCTGTAAGTTTCATTTTTATATCCTCCTTTATCTATCCTACTCATAGAATAACTTTTAAATTTTTCAGTTGAAGAAAAAAAGGGATATTTTTGCAAAATTGTAACTAGCTATGTTATTTAGTATATGCACCGCTGCAGACTCTTATCATTGACAAGTAATATGTTTGTTACTAAAAATATGGCAGTAAAAGTGAATAGAGAAGATATGCATGTTAGTCAGTTCTATTTCTCTGAAGTCTAAAGTAGAGCAACAATGTTGTATGCATTATTTAAGCTGTCTTATCATTGAAGCTAGGGACATACTTCTATGTTTGGTATACAACAAAGTTTTAGCTTATATGTTGTTTGAATTATTGCACTTTCGTTTGAAATAATAAGTGTCATACAATGATTTCACTTCAGATTGTTGTACATCTGTGTCTTATGGTTTAACAAATTTGATTGCATATAAATTCTCTGATTTCATGTCCCTGTTTTTCTTTAGTTAGGGTCTAAAAAAGGCCCCGTGGCTTTTATCAGGGACCAATAAGGGCGTTGGAGATGCAACTGATGCTAGGTCAGGTGTCCACATGACCATGGAGATGCAACTGATTATCAAAACGTCATCGTCTCAATATCTACGGTGGACCACTCAAATCCACGTCAGCAAACTAACAATCCGTGTCAGCAAACTAACGTGCCAAGTGTGCACCGTTAATTGGGTCGTTGGATAGGATTTAACATAAGGACTAACGTGACCTATTATTTGTAATTTAAGGGACTAATATGTCTCTTTTTTATTGCAAGGGACCAATAAGGACTTCGTGGATATTGTCATGGACCAAAAAATGTATTACTCTTTTTTATAATTGGAAAGGTTTAACTTCTGATTTGATTGACCAGTTTATGTAGCAATTAAAGTGAATCCGTTACATTGAGAGATCGTAGGAATCATATGGAGAGATTTTAGGAGTCTTGATTTCCTGATTATTTGTAATTTTTTTCCTTGATTTATGACTGATTTGTAGCCTGGTTTATGATTATTTCGTAACTCTAGTACTTTGTGTATAATTACCTCTATTGAGGTAGAAGAAATACAAATGAATTACTATTCTATAAAGTTACTTGATTTTTAACAATTGTCCCAATATCTTTATCTTTTATATATGTTATACAGTTTTTGCTAGCATATTTTTATTCACATGTTTTCCGCCAACTACACTCAAAATATGATGATTACTTTTTAAACTTATCAACATAACTACGAGAATACATGTTTGGAAAAAAAGTATGCAACAACATAATAGCATATTTGGTTAAAAACGAAAAAAGAAAAAACAAGACACACTATCATTACTTTTGTGTTAAGTATAATAGTGAAACGTATACGTAACAAACTTTGGCCAAATGACAACGAACTCAAGCTTTCCATTAAAGGTATGGCGAGCTTTCATATCTCATTAGAAATTTCAGTTAACATTAAAGTAGCTTGTTTTCTATTTGTAGGGAAAAAAATAGTCAAATGTATAACCTAAAAGAAGATTAATTAGATGGTCAGAGATGATAATTTGGAACCATGTTTGTGATGGCTCTCGAATTTTGGTCGGAGATGGTCTCAATTCAAAGTTCTGGAAGGACAGTTGGATGCCTGGAATAGGTAAACTTCAGGATTAACATTTGCCCCAACAAGGCTGGTTGAAACTTAATTCTTGTTGTGTTTATTTTCCTACATTTTCCAAAAAAAATTAAAAAAAGAAGATTAACAAGCTAGTGTCGTATGTGCGGGTTGACATATATTATAATATAACTTTTTTTGACTTGAATACAAGATTATCGTATCATGTTGAAAATTATCATCCCTAATCATATAATAGAACTAGCCCCATTTGGGGGTTCAAAAGAATTTAAAGTGTGGCATTTTGATTAATAATTCTCGATGCGTGACATATTAAATTGTAATTTCGAAAATTGTGATACATCGATACTTGGGCCTTGAATCTAAGCTTTAATATAATATTAAAGAACTTGAATCAGTTGTCGACTCGATCAAAATACAGATTCTATTGGTAAATTACCAATTGAACCAGTTGAGTTAAATTTATATAAATATATAATAAATAAATAAAAATTAGGATAATTTAATGGTGAGTGCTGAAAACTTTAAATCTCATTGCCAATTTGGGATTCTATTTTTGAGTTAACCGGTTGGACTGGTTAGTCCACTTCAATATTCATTAACACTGTTCTGATATGGTAGAAGCTTCGGTCAGCGAAAAAAAAAAAATTAATGGTCTTGCCCTTGAGTGCTCCTTCCACTTATTTGTCTGTTATTATTGGTCTCTATTGTGCTGCACGAGTCCATTTTTTTGGTCTGCCTCGTATTTTTCGTAATTCCATCTGAAAGTGGGGGACGGACGATGAGAATCGAACTCGTGACCTTGTAGTCACTCAAGCTCTGATACATGTTAAATAACCATTTCACCTAAAATCTTAAAGTAATAAGTGATGGCCTTTTTTAATGATTTATATTATATTCTCGATACGCGCAAGCACCAAAACTCTTCTCTCGGTCAACATTAGATTTTTGGGTTTATCATCTATCATTTAACATGACCACAAAAAATTTCCTACACACACAACATTTTGTGGGGTCCACGGCAAAAAAAAAAAAAACGGCACGCAAAACGAATCTCTATAACATAACACAATCATTTTTCCTACAACATAACTCTTATAAAATCCTAGATTTTTATATCTACAGGAAAACATGGTCAAATAAAGTATAACTAACTAGAATATTTTTTAATTTTTTTATGAATATGCATGATTAGCATTAAACTAGCTGCTTTTATATTTATATTTATAGTGGAAAAATAGTCAAATGCATAACTAATTAGAAACTTTTATTATTATTTTATAAGCATGATAATTTTTTAAAAAATTATACAACCAGACGAGTTCGCAATATTAATTATTTTTTTAATAATGAGTCGTCCCATCACTTTGACTCATTCAATAATTATCTATATATTTAAACATATTCTTATTAAATTATTTTTTTCACCGTATAGCATTCATTACTCATAATTTTTCCATTTTTGTTGTCATATACATACGTATAAAGGGGAGCTTTGACACAATCGTTGACATTGTCTCTTATGTGTCACAAGTTTAATCTATATAATCAGCCTCTTACGAATATAAAATAAAACAGTCTACTATAAATTTAGATAACAGGAATATAACTCTTCCCTAAACTTTAGATTTTTTATATGACACATGGTGTGTGTAAAGAAGGTTGGGATATATTACCCAAAAATTAGCTCAAAAGGTAAGAGTGTCCAAGGCCTTATAAACTCCATATTAGTTACACATAAATTTCACACACTCCCTAGTTGCACAAGGCGGATGATGCAACAGGCCCAACCTACCTGTGCTAAGAGAGTCCACAAGAGAAAGTTGGGGACAGCGAGGCTCTGATACCACGTTAATTATCAAGATACAAGAGGAATTGATAGTAATCCTTGTTGTGTTAAATTACACAACATTGGTTCTATTATATAGCAAACAATGAAGAATACAAAGAGACACACAATATGGGACTTCTATACCACTATTCTAACACTAACACTCTTAACGGTGTGGATAAATTTACAACTGTATTTTTCTAATTTATTTTTAATTGCTCCCGCTATCCGACCTTCTTGTTTATGTTTGTTAGGGACCCTCTCGAGAAACTGTCATGTTTGCTGCTCGCTATTCAAGCCGAAACTACCACAAAAGGACTAAAATAAAATGCCATTAAGGCTTTAACCATAAACAAAGGTTGTGGTGCTGTGAATAAAGAGGTTAGGTGTAAGTGGTGAAAATAAAAAATGGGAACGTAGGTGGTGTTTAGGCAATGATAATATTTTAAACAAATAAGAAAGATAGAGAGACATTTGTTTTCTTTCAATTGTTGTGAAGGATATGGAAACGATTATCAAATACATGACCGCTGCTAGAGAACCGGGCAGTTGCTCGTTGAACAAAAAACTATTTAGGGTGTTGTGAGTTAAACTCTATTTACACATTCTATAATAAATCCTCAATCCTTTTTTATAGCATTTTGGTTTTTTTGTTTAAGACTCAAACTATAATTTGGACGGAATTTATAAAAATATGTTTTTACCCAAATTATGATTTGAGACATTATAAACAAAAAACTAAACATGCTATTATACAGTTAAAACGATTTGGCCAGTCGCAGTTTACTCTGTTGTAACTTGTAACTGTGATTTACTAATTTATTTATTATTAAAGCTTCTGATTTTTTGTTATCAAAAAAAAAAAAAACTGCTAAATTTTTTACTAATTTTTGACCTGACAAATGCATTTTCTGAAATATGTCACCTATTTAGTTTCTTTGGTCAAACGTATTACAAACTAATGTAGGAAGAAGCACAATAGATACCTATATGTATAGTTGCGCACCTAACACGTAGGCGTTTCATGTCAATTCAATCAAGATACGTCATTTCACCAAAAAAACAAAAATCAAAATACGTGAGTACCAAGTATTAGATCAGTTTAATGAAGACATATTAGATATGAACGCGTCAGACCCAGGTACGCATTTACACAGACACAGACACATGATGTGCGTCTTCCAGCATTAATATCAGAATACGTTTGACCAGAGAACTAAACCGATGAAATATTTACAAAAAAAACGCATTTATCCCCTGTTACGCTGCATATGCATAGATGGATGTAACGTAACGTTATATATGTCACCATGGAAAAATATACATAAATGCATTTTTTTAGATTAAACTATAGTTACCAAATTCTTAACAATTCTCTCTAAAAATAATTCATGCCGAATAGCATTCTTACATAAAAAATTATGCAATTGTTCAGCAAAAACTTGAGCATCATTCCAGAGTATCGACCATGTGATCGTAGAAAAGTACCCCGCTTAAATATTTGAAAAAATAGTCACAGAATTAGAAATCCAATAACTTATAAATTTACATGTTATTTACAATGAATATGCTAGAACCTCATAACTACAAACTTAAAAGTGCTTACTAAAGAATTACAGAAACATCACGATCCCTATATAGTGTAAATGTCAGATTCTCATCCAAACCTTAGGCATAAATCCGGTCCTTGTGGAGCTTTTACTAACCTTGAAATTTTTCAGGGAAGACAAGCATTTAGTAATCCCTAATAAAATGTCCCTTCACTTTTTTCAACACAAAGAATCAGCCAGTTCTTCCATTGATAAAATGTCTGATCCTATGGTGTAGTTGATACCAATTTTTGATCTCGTGACGTAAGATTATCTTGGGTCCTTGTCACGGCTTTGCCTGTGAGAGCAAATCATATATACATGTCTATAGCATCATTAACCTTCTTTTGGGGGAGGGGGCAGCCAAAAAAAAACAAAGCAAGAAGCAGAGGACATAATAACAATATTGATACTAAAAACACCTCAAACAAATACTGACCTTCATCTTTTCCCATTTTCCTTCTGCTCCGCCACATAAGCCGAATGGGTGTACCATAAAAGCCTGCATCTGAACGCAGTTGCTTCTCCACATAGCGCCGGAAAGTCTCAGGAAAAAGTTTAGCATCATTGACAAAGAACACAAATGTAGGCGGCCTTATAGCAGCCTGCAAGAGAACACCCAGTTAGAATGTATACAAGATACCACCACGTAATAATATTGTAATCTATGATTACATAGCATAAACAAAGGAGTTCATGAGTAAGCCTGTAGCACTAATCATTTCGTTCATTTTCTCATTGACAAATTTTTTTCACTAGTATAGTATATTTTTCCTTTTTAACATTGCACCAAATGCAATGGGAACGTCTTTAACATGAACAATAGAAGGGACATCCAAACATCCACAGTACGCTAAAGACATACAATACCAACTACTAATTATTAACCACCATCATTGCATGATACAAACACCTGAGTGCAATAGTAAACACGCCCTCTTTTTCCACCTCTTGTCCTGGGAGGAGGCTTAAAAGCTACAGCTTCCTGCACTACTTGATTCAATATAGAAGTACCAAGTCTTCTTGATCTCTCCTTCTCAACTTCACTTGCAGCATCAATAATCCTTTTGTTCAAAACAAAAATAAGTAATGAGCTATTCAATTAGGGAAATGAAAAATATCAAAACTGAATAAGACATAATTTTAACAACAGTTATGATGCCATGTTATTGTGTCTACATGATAGAAAACTTATCCACCATTCAATTTAAATATATCATTAATTAAATGCTACAGCCAGAAAAACTAAGTTAGCCCATATCCAAATAGAAAAGCTTCCAAAAACGGCCAAGTTCTTAAGGTCATTACCATGTGTAACCTTCAGAGCCCCATGAATGACTAAGGACTTTTTTTACCACACATCAAGAAATACCAGTATATGCAAAAATGTGCAGAGCCGAGACTACTAAATGAAGTGTACCATGACCGCAACGGCTAATTTCAACAAAATATAGTTTGCCTCATTCACCATGTGAGATTTCAAGTTGATAATTGCTTATAAATATGAATGCCTAAGGGAGAACTTGTTGTAATGGCAAAGCTGGGAGAATTCAAAGAAAGTATGAAATTAGCATACTATGCAGCTTAAATGCATCAATATTTTTCCAGCTAAAACATACTTGTCGACACTATGACCAGCTAGTGCAGTAGAGTACACAATTGGAGCCCAGTCAAGTATGCGAAGCTTCTCCCTGACATCTTGCTCATAGTACGCTGCAGTCTGCTGGTTTTTATTTGGTATAGTATCCCACTTGTTTACAACTATCACACAACCTTTCCCTTCTTTTTCTATCCTTTCAGCTATCTTGTAGTCCTTGAACAGACATTCGAAATAGTTTTTTCTTAAAAAAAACAATTATGGGAATAAATTAAACAACTGGGGCCTACATGTAGTAATTCCTTATAACCAAAAGGAACACAGCCTGTTTTTTCATGTAACAAATAAAAGCATTAATCAGGAACCTGTTCTGTGATACAAGCCATGGCCTCAATGACAAGAGCAACGATATCAGAACGACGAATAGCACGAAATGCTCGATTCACTGACAAAGCTTCTGTCGTACTTCCAGCTGAGGCTACAGCTGCTCTTTTCCTTATTCCAGCAGTGTCAATAAGACGGAACTTCTAGAAAAAGAAAATAAGAAATTATTTTTTGTGCTGACTCAATTTTAAAAGCTTACCAAATCACTATTACAATCAGTTATGATCCAAAACATATACAGCCCTAAACCAACAAAGTTAGGATGGGTAAAACCTTATAACCAACTAATCCTTTTCAAATTTTCATTCTCACAGCACATAATAAAACATTTTGAGTAGTCATTAGCTTTTACTGTGGACTACACACAGTGGTTACTAGATAGTCACCAAAAGAATCAAACCTGACCATCTGCTCCAGTGAATTCAGTATCAATAGCATCACGTGTAGTGCCACTGACAGGGCTGACTATTGTTCTGTCCTCACCAACCAGTGCATTCAAAATGCTACTTTTGCCAACATTTGGTCTACCAACAATTGAAATTGCAGGAACATAATCTTCTTCATCAATAATCTCCGGTTCCTATTGTTTAGCACAAAATAAATTCAACATCAACAATACCTTTATCCCAAACTAAGTCGGTGGTCAATGAACCCAAATGAAAAGATTAAAAATCAAGGGTGTAGAAAAAGAATAAAACAAGTTGATCCCTGACTCTAATGATATTATTGGTAGGTAAATGCATAATATAGCCAAATCAACTTGCTTGCGACACAAAATAGAAATAGCACCTAAAGCTATTCATTGACAATGATACATATGACGAGAATTCAACCTTTATGGAAAACAAACCTCAACTTTCTGTAGCCCTGAACAAACAAGGTCAAGAAGATCTCCACTTCCAGTCCCTGTTATAGCTGATACTGGAATTGGTTCAAGCCTGATATAGTCACCACAGCAACCAATTTGTTGATTACAACATATTACAGTTAGGAAAGCATCAATAAACATGATGGCTCAGGAACTTCACTTTGCATCCTCAGTCACTAAAAATTTTCTATTCCGTTGTCTTGTTTAGATTTTTAATTGTCAGAGATAAAGTTTTTCTATCTTATATACCTTTAATTTTAATATATTCAACATGTTTCATGATGCTAATCCTGAATAACTGCGTGACTTCTAAAAGGTCCAAATCAGCAACAGAAATGAAGTTTCTTTATTAAATATGTCATTGCTGTCGTATCATAATCACATAAATACATGGAACTACATAACGATATATATCTTACACCTGACCATACTTATTTCCCTCCTTATAATTGCTCATATGAAATAATATGAGGAAACATGAAGTTGCCTTGCACATAGTAAACAACGAAGTAAATTGTGACTAAGGTTGAATCCATAATAAAATTCAGGTCAAAAGTTGTATTCACACCTGTTTGGAAGTTATCCATATTTAAGTTGAACTAACAAAAACTTAGTTTAACATTAACCACATCATAATTAAATTAACTAGTTTTTTAGTAAAGTTAACCACTAATGCAAGTGGTTAATCCAATTCCCCTTGATGGTTAATTGAGTTTAAATGTTGATAAAGTCAAAGTAAGTATCAATACCACCTTTGACCTCAATTGTATCTTCGAACCGGTCAACTAACAATTCATACTTGTTGGGGCACATTTGAAATCATAGCCATGAATTTGACATCAAAAACAAACATAACATACCACAGATCAAGTTGTACTCCTAAATATCTATGTCAAGGAAACACCAAAATAAGTGCATTATTTATTAAAACAGTTAAGTGTCATGACCACATTCGACTGTGTTTAGCCACACCTCAGGCATGCAAGCTACCCACCCACCCAGGAGAGGGCACCCTCACCGACATAGCTTACCCAAGAGACCAAAATTCTGACACTTGCATAATTCTTTTCCGTGGAGATTCACACTTGTTAACTGCAAGAATGACACATTTATTTGAATAGTTTTTTCGCAGCCAATCAGCAATCTCCACATCGGCTGCCGTTAGACCTGCCTGTTCAGCATAATTATCATCAGCGTCTACGGGTCATGATTAAGAGTAGCTTATTGAAAAAGTTGATTGTATCATGCATTTAAAATAAGTATAAAAACAAACAAAATTGATATCCTATTTTGATGGTGTACAAATATGTTAACTGTAGCCAGATGGTACCTCAAATAGCTCAATGCAGAAAAATACAACTAAAAGCTTCCAAGATTCAGCTAGATTCCATTATTACCAAAACTCTCTAATTATTCTGGTGGCCCGGGAGGAATCACCATGAGTTTATGATGAAACCCACACTCACACACAACAATGGAACACTGTAACTCTGAATATTACTGATTGAATTATAAGTTCTGAGATAAAAGACACTTTACAAGCAAGGAAGAAATTAAATCAACACACCTATAACCATGGCAAACATTGCCAATTCTTTTTATCCAGAGAACCTCCCAAGGTCCTCTTTCCCTCCCCTTACAATACTCAGAAAAATAACTGACTCCTTTCCCATAATCCTCCCTCTATTATATTCCTTTTTTCCCTTCCCTTCCTCTCTCCTCTAACCACCTAGGCCATCACTCCCCCACGTCCATTTTTGCCAACCGCAAACCGTTATGCTGAGTCACATTATTTGTTGCTCACTATCCTCCCCTCCTTCCCACTTTTTGCTCTATTATCATTTCCTCCTTCCCTTTTTCTCCTTGATTTTCTGTTGCATGCATCTCCTTGGGCTGGCTCATACCTTGGGCTTTTATTGTTTGCATATGTTTGGGCTTGGGTTGGTCCATGGTTTCCCCCTCCTTTGGATCTATCTTCATAACACCCTCCCTCTTTTTCTTCCTTGTATACACTCTTGAGAAAGGTCCACCAGTTTATAACCCCGACAAAACTTAATACAAGTAATACCACTCTCTTACATATCCTGCTATCCTTTTATATATTTATTATATAAAAATAAGAAAAAAAAATGGATAGAGACTTGAGGGAGAAGGAAAAATATAAGATATACTATATGCAAGCATACAAAATACCTGACCATCAACCAGGAATATAATAACAGATGATTCCTCCACAGCTGCAATCGCCTGTTTCTCAATCATTGAAGGCATCCTGGCAATTGCTGCCTCTCTTGAGGCAAGTGGAATACCATCCATACCAATGGTAGTAGAAATAGCCAGCTCTTCCATAACACTAGATTGTGATTTTGAAACAGTGAGAACCCCACCTGTGTCCACTACCATGAATTCATGCTCTCCCCAATATGACCTACCATATAAACGATCCCTGGTAACCCCAGGTTCATCCACCACGATTGCCTTGTTTCCCTACAATTTATGCAGAAAGAATACAACTTTCGTAATAAATCAAATTCACCATTCAGATTACAGACATGTTGAAATTTCCAATGTGATTTCCCTAGAACAGTTTCATTAAAACAAATGAAAAAATCAAAGCTAGAAGAAACATTCAATACCCCAACAAGACGATTAAACAGCGCTGATTTGCCAACATTTGGCCTTCCAACAATTGCAACCCTTGGGAGAAGATTGTCAGGGATCTGCTATTCAAATTAGACAAGGTTCAGCAAATGACCATATTTTATTTCAATCTCTTCAAAAGAAATAATTCAAGTCCTAACTAGTTACAAACAATAAAGAAAAATTATTTGTTTAAAAATAAGTGTTACATGCCGTTAGGACTCACACGAGAGAAAGAATGTTGGAAATTCAAGTGAGTAATGAAATCTCACATTAATAGAACCATATAAGTGAAAAGGGTCGTCGAATCATTTTCTTAAGGTTTTGAGAAGGGCCGGCTTGGCTCAGCGGTAAGCTTGCTTGCCGTGGTGTATCAGGTCGCGGGTTCGAATCAGCCTCTCTGCGAAAAGCAGGGGAAAGGCTGCCTAGAGTATTCCCTTCCCCAAACACTCACGAAGTGGGTATTTGAACTGTGTCGGCCCTTTGAGCCAAGATATAGTGTTAAGCACACTATTGTAATTTGTTTCTTAGTTCATTGATGAAGGTCTCCTTGTTATTAAGCTTCCCTTGACTGCCTAACCAGTTATATTAGAGCATATGATTTGGCTGGGCTAATTATGTGGAAATGGTTATTGGTATTTGGATTTGTGTCTAACTCTAACCTACACTGAAGCATTGGCCAATTCTCTCTTGATCGGTAATCTCATTAATACTTTGAAAGACGTCTGCTTGGGGAAGAAGGACATATACTTGAGAGGTGGAAATGTTAAATATTCAAGCAAGCGTAATGAAGTCCCATAATAAGTTAAGGGAGGACAAGACCCATATATCCATTGTCTTAAAAACTTTGGTTAAGATACCGTGTCAAGCACACTATTATGATTTGTTCTATTGAAGTCCTTCACCGCCTAACACGTGCAACTTATCCTGAATTCTTTCAAATTGTATGGAGTTCCAGAATTTGCCCATTTGGTCACCGTAATATATTTAACAAAATTGAATGTTATACTAACAATTTTTTTTCTCTGTTTACTCCTCTTGTGAGATTGAGCTGTTTCCTCGCGATCATTTTTCTCATCTTCTGAAATCATCAAACAGAGAAAGATTATTAATGAAGACTGCAAAGATAAGCAAAATCTCAACGACTCCGAGCCTGAACGAAACAAAGACTATATTGGAGACTAAACATTCAGTTGCCACGTCATCAACTTCAGTTGCCATAACAGATTTAGATCTAACTGCATAACCGTATATGGTTAAGTCAGTTCCTCTGTTTGTGATTAGTTATTAAGCTAAGATTTTAGTTCTGCAACTGATAGTATAAATTGTACATTGATAGTGTTGTAAAGTTCAGTTTTCAGTTTTATCAATACATGAGGAAATTCAGTAGACTAACCAATACTCAAGATCTGAGACAGAGAGCTTGAATACGCTTGGACTGCGTCCTTCGCTTCTTGCTCGAGCGCGATGACATCAACGTCATCGTCGTCGGAATAATCAAGTTGGTCGAACTCCTCCGATCCTTCTTCGTCATCGACACTTCCTGAGGATTTGCCGGCACTAAACCGTAGGACGGAGCCGGAGAGGCTCCGGCGAGGAACTAAGACAGATTTTCGGCGAGAAAGCGCGCAAAGAATCGGAGGGGAGAAGGGAATAGTGTTCTGGAATGGGGAAACGGGGTTTAGGGTTTTAGCGAGTGTATAAGAGATAGGCGCGGGAGCGTGTAATTGGAAAAGAGTTGCCATTGAACATTTGGCGGGGTTTATCTCTATTCTCTTTCTCTCATATATGCTTTATTCAACAGCATTCGAGCATTATCCTATTCCGACCAAAAAAAAGTATATTATTAAGCGCTTTTTTCTTTTAAATCACTTATCTTATCTGATCTAGTGTTAAAGTGTCCAAATCACTTATTAACATCTACCATGTTTAGATTTGATTATTTTTAAAAGAACTAATTATTTTTTATTTTATTTTTTGCAAAATTTTAATTATAAATTATTTTTAATACAAAATAAATTAATCGACATACATTAAATTTGACAATTCATTTATGTTATTTATATCGAGAAAAGTTTTTCATAAACTTATGAACTTTTCATTGTAATTATTTTTTTCTCTCTTACTTTTTTCATCACATGTACGGCAGATATAAGATTTTACGAGCATTTATATGATAATTCTTTTATGAAAGAAATATTATTGTTATTAAATTGTTTACTTTCATGTTCAAGTCGGCTTTTGATTTAGATTTTAAATAAATAGCTTTAAATAAAATAAAATTCTTCAAGGGAGAACCTGCATTTGCCTTGTATCTTATCCCAGAGAACCTATTTTTATCAGCCATCATTTGAGTAAAGAGGCAGCTCCCCTTGACAATAATACCCCGAGAAAAAAATTGACACCTTATACTAAATGAAAGCATTTCCTTATGATGTAATTGTAGTATAAATAACAATAAAAAAGGAAGGAGAGTTAAATTTATCGTTATATCTAAAAGTAATGCGGTTTTTATATCTATTTTTTTTTTTCTCCGATTTTTTCTCTCATTTTCACTCTAACCAGGTCTGGTAGTAAAGGCTGATTAATTACAGATTTTGAGCCTTTGAGCTCACAGTATTCAGGTAATTCGCAAAATATTGGAGCAATTTAATCTTATAAAACTACAATTTGGTGGGCTGAAGCTAAGGCTTTCAATTTGTAAAAAAATATTTTAACTCAAAATTTTAAGATATTGAGTGAAAGTCTTTTTAATGGTTTATATTGTTTTATAACACAACTCCTCACGCAAAAAATAAGAGACAGTAAAGACCTTGTGATCAAGAAAACTCTGATATTATATAAAGAACCATTTCAACCCAAAACTTTTAAGATGTTGAATGAAATTTTTTTTAATAATTTATATTATTTTCTAACTATCCAAGTTTATTTAGTCCACGCCATAGTATTGGTCAATTTTTCCCCATATTTTCTTCATTGATTAAATTCCATACTACGAAATTCATCATTTAATAACTCTTTCTGTTAGAATTGAATAGCATCTTAAGGTATATTTCATTTAATAATTCTTCATTTCACCCGCTGAACCATGGAAGCTCCTATACATATTTAATTCAAAACACCGAATAATGGAAGCTCCATTGCAACTTAAAGTAGCCATCCCTCCCTCCAAAAAATATTTATGATTTCCCTGAACAAGTACATGAGAACGTTCCAGAACCAAAGATAAGAAAACTTACATGTATACCCACGTAAGCCAAATTTTTTGTACCCCTTCGAAAGGGAATATGGAAACTGCATTCCTCTGACATGTATGCCTATTTTGTTCAGTGGCAGCAACTCCAGAATTTCTTATTCCCTTATGATGCTTTACTTGCTAACTCTGTGGAATCACACACTACTAGCGGGTTATCTGGTTTAACTTTTATCTTAACTGGATTCCCAATCTTTGATTTATCTTCCATTCTTGCAATTTCTAAAGCTTTTGTACATATTGGAAAACTTTGATCATCCCAGGACTCCAAAATCACACCAGAACCTATGCATGTTCTTCCCTCATAGAAGGCAGCAAACTGCCCAGCAGCTAGGCCTTGATCATCTGCAGATATGCGGACAACAGCAGAATCATCTGGGCCATCTCCTTCAACTTCCATTTGTAAGCTACAATTATAGAATCCAGGACCATGTCTCACCTGAAAAGGTTGAGTTACCAGCAATTCAAGCACTATAAAGATGGAGAAAGTTTCTAACAAGAGGGAGGAGAAATTGGCATTCAAGGTATCCCACCTTGCATTGGAGCTGACTTGTCTCGCTTGGAGGCAACCCACTAAGCCATTTTAAAGAACCAACACGGAATAGGCGCCTTCTTTTGTCAAAGGAAAAGTAATTTCTTGACACAAAAACTACATTGTTTTTAACATCCTTCTCAACAACATACCTGCATTAGATATAAAACGGTAAAATAATTGTGGGGGAAAATTGCTCCCTTCCAAGTGAATGATCAGAAGTTAAAAACTCGTGGGACCGCAAACTAGCATTTATTCACAATTTCATATTTCTGCACCTACAATGTGGATCTATCTTCAATATAAAATGGTGTTATATGATAGGAAACTTATCAGACATACAAATAATGCCAGAAAGAAACAGAGAGTGAACAAACCATGGGCCTCCAGATAGCCGTAGACCCTGGCGCTGACCAATAGTATAAAACCAGAAACCCTGATGTTTGCCAAGGAAATCTCCTGATTCAGCTTCCAGTATGATACCTTCTCTCTCCCCAATATGTCTTGCAACAAATTCACTGAATCTTATCTGACTCAAAAAGTGAACAAAGATAGTTTTGTAAAAGAAAACTATCTTCAAGACTTGCTTCAAACCAATAATATAAATGTGAACAAAATGACTGCTTTAAAGTTTTAAAATAGAAAATTAAGAAATAATTGCAATAATTAATAATGGATTATGCCATAAGTGTCATTTTTATTTTAATGATCCTCTTTCAGATCAAGGGTAATTTGCAACAAACCATATATTTCTCAACACATTGAAATAAATATAGCGTAAAAGAGCTGTTCACTAGGCATACCTTGCCCAAAAAGCATATTCCTTGGGAATCCTTCCTATCCTTATTCGGTAGATCAAATTTTGTGGCAAGCCTGCGGACTTCTTCCTGCACATGATGTGGCAGGAGACAAAAATTAGATAGAAAATCTCTTCAGAACATCATGTAGTGTTATTAAAAAAAAAAACAAAAAAGCACATCTGCATGCACAAAATGATAAAAAAAAATGTTCTTCAAACAGCACAAGATTGCTAGTTGGCTTTTATAAATGGTTAGTACAAAACAGCATCCAAAGTTCAACCTCAAACTATAGTTAAGGGAACACAATATTTTTAACAAATATATTCTGAAAACATCCAGCCTGAGTTCTCATGTTAGACCTTATAAAAAATGGATAGCAAGTGATGTGTTTCAAAGGAACAAAAGAATGTCAGCTACAAGATGATAAAAAAATGCTTCATACTGAACTAGACAATTTGATGGCCTTTTTGTATCCAAAAAAAAATAAAAAATTGATGGCCTTTATAAATGGTTACTGCAAAGCAACACTCAACTTTCAATCCCAAACAACAACCAAAGGCACTCAAAATTTTAACAAATATATTCTGAAGACATACTGCCAGAGTTCTCATGTTCGAAATCATAAAATGACTAAACAACAGACAAAATTAAATGCAACTTCAGCATTGTAAATGGTACCAGTCATAACAAACCTTAGGAATGCAACCAAGAGGAAAAAGAAGTTGCTTCAACTGGGATTGTGAGAGGTGTGAAAGGAAGTACGTTTGATCTTTTACCTAATATTTCAAAACCACATTAGAAACTGATAGCATGCAAAAATATTTTCTTGAGTAATAAACAGGCAAGCAAAAAAATATGTAAAACTTAAAACTACGATAAACAATTCAATATAAGTTAATCAGTAAAGATTCTTCAGACAGAGTTACCGGTACAGAAATATCACCTATAAACCATAAATGCAAACAAGATATTTTTAACCATAAATGTATATCTCATATTGGTACCATGTCTTGGGATAGTTCTAGAACAGAAGGTTCATCCTTCTGATCTGCCAATGGGTGGATAACATTCGCATAATGCCCAGAGGCAACATAGTCAAAACCCATATCACTGATTGCATCTAAGAATGCACCTAACAAAAAATCATATATATATTTGATTAATGAAACAGAAACAGAGTACATGAAGTAAACTAGAATTTGGTAAGATATGATTTCATTGCATGTGAATAGACACACACATACCGAACTTTATTCTTGTATTGCAGAGAACATCGGGGTTAGGAGTACGGCCACAACGATACTCTTCAATGATGTAAGAAACCTGATATGCAGGTCAGTAAGTCAAATAGGAGGCAGAAACCTATACTATTGCAATTAGAATAGATATGTTAACTTAAAAGTCTAGTTAAATAACAGGAAATGCTATTAATTGAGTTTAGAGCACAAGAAGTCTTGCATAGCATACCACATTTTCCCAGTATTCATCGGTCAAATGAACAACTTCTAATGGTACTTGAACCTGCAAATACAATAGAAATACCGTTTGCATCAGATTTGTAATGTGGTGGTCACTTGTCAACATCATCTACAATAAAGAATTTGATAAGAAAGTGACCTACCTCATTACAAACAGCTTTGGCATACTTCAAATCCTCTTCCCAGGGGCATTCTGACCAAAAGTTCTCAAAATCTTCCTACAGAAAAAACCGCATGTAAGAAAGCAACAGCTAGCAATGAAGTAATTTGAAGATTAAAAAAAAAAACTCAATTAATGCACTCTAATCCAATCAAGAGGATGAAATTGGAAATCGTACTTGGAACCATATCTTGAGGTAGAAAGCGGTGCAAGAATGGCCGGCGGCATGGAGTAGCCGGAGAGCAACGCTGCTATCAACGCCTCCGCTAACAAGAACGGCAACTCGGAGAGGCTTCTCTGGCATGCAACAGCGGAGGTAGGTGTTGAGTTCGCCGTAGAGAGAAGGTGAGGTTTGCACAGCATCGGAAGAAGAGGACCGAGAAAAAAGCTTCAAGCTAGAGAATCGAGGCCTAGGGTTGAGCTTGAGCGTGTGGAGCTGTCGTGATGTGAAGCGAGTTAAAGGGAGAGAAGCCATAGGCCTCCAATTCCATCGCACGGCCACCCTCAACATCTCTCTCAACTTTCACACCTCATCCCTTCACCGTTACTGCTTAAAGATTACAGTTAAGTCCACTAGTCCATGTGCATTGTTTCTGCTTCAAAATTAGTGTACTTAAAAAAAAAAATTGTGTGTGTATGTATTTTTTTTAAGGAAAGTATTTTTAAAATATATACAGGAATACATAATTAAAATATTATAACTATATATTTCTGGTAATATATAGTTAAAAAATGAGTTGCAGACTATAATGCATAGACACGAATACGGGACACGACATTCGACATATTAATTCTGAAAAATGTTAAATTATATTTTTTTTTAAAAAGGGGTTAATCCAATCAATTCCATTCACAAAGAGAAAGAATGTAATACAAGCTAAGACGATGACATATTATCCCTCCTAAATGATCATAACAGAACTCTAGAAATACAAAAGACACAAGTTATCAAGATGCATGTCATAAGTTTGATCCATGGGCAAGGCCTCCTAGGTAACCAAATGAAAAAATCCATTCAGTAAGAGTCTCCAATGATGAAAGTCCAATACAAAACCTCCTTGCAAATGTTGGAGGTATATCAGGAATTCACAGCCACCAACCCAACCATATTTTTAAAAAATGCTAATTTTGATGCTTTCAAATTTTTTCCGATCACACTCCTTATACAAAGTGAAGGTCTCACTAATCTTTTCTTTATCTTCTCTATACGATGGGGCCACACACTTTTATATAAGTGTGACTGAAAAAATTTATGCAACAAAAAGAAACATTAAACTCTAAGTTTAAATACTTTACAATTACTTTTTGTAATCAACTTAGAGTCCGTTTGGATGAACTCTTTTATAGCCAAAGCTGATTTTTTTCTAAAGAAGAAAAAAAAAACATTTATACTATAAAATTCTTTTGAGGGTGTGCATTCTGTTCCCGAAATTAGAATAGGTAGAAAACTCGTATGATCAAATGGATTTACTATTTTTTGTTTTCGGGATGTACCAGTTTATTTTTATGCCAAGGAACAGAAAAAAGTAACACACAAAATATTTTTTTTGTTCTCGGATGCGAAATGAGAAACAATTGTCTCTCTCAATCACTCTCCACCACCACCACCATCATCCCGACACTATTGTCGTCGTACCACCAATGTCGTCATCACCACCACCACCACGATGCTACCGCCACCATCACCATCACTACCAACATGCCGCCGCCACCACCAACCATCATTGCAGTCACTACCATCACCATGCCACCGCCACTACTACCACTATCACCACCACCGTCACCAACTACCACTATCATCGCCACTACCATTGTCGTCACCATCACCACTACCATCTCTATGCCAACGCCACCATTATACCACCACCCCCACCAACCACCACCACCACCATCACAGCCACTCCCGTCACCACCATCGTCGTTGCCACTGCCGCCATCATCACTACTACTACCATTACTAGGCCATCACCACCACTACTACCATTACTAGGCCACCACCCATTATCACTACCGTCGCCGCCGCCACCAACACCACACCATATGGAACATGTCGTCGTCACCACTACCACCACCATCACCACCAACCACCATCACCATGCCATCGTCACCACTACCACCATCACCAACCATTACTATCATTGACATAGCCACTGTCATCACCTTCACTGCTACCACCGCTACGCCATCGCCACCACTACCACCATCTTCACCATCATCACAACTATCACCACCATCGTCGCAGCCACTGTCATCATCATCACCACTACCATCACTACGCCACCATCGTCGCAGCCACTGTCATCATCATCACCACTACCATCACTAAATTAGAAGCCACCACCACCAAATTACCGTTTTTGCCGCCGCCACCAAAATTTACCATATGGAAAAAAGTGAGAAGTCAAAAATCAAATGATTTTTTCAAAACTCAAATATTTTTAAAAAAATCTAAATAACTTTAACTTTTATAAAAAATACTTATAAAATAAATAAGGTATAAAAAAAAAATTGTTATCAAACACATTTTTTTTTTACATAAATTACAAGGACAAAACTGCATAGCAAAATTATTTTTTATTTTTAGAAACAGTGATAGGGAACAAAATGACTGTCATGCACATCTTGAATATATGCTTTTTAAAAAAAATTAGAAGCCACAAAAAAAGTCAAAAGATTGCTTTTTTTTAAGCTAAAAATTTTAACTTCTAAAAAAGCAGAAGTCAAAAATTTTTCTAAATATAAAAGAAATAATTTTGTTAAAAATTTTTTTCTAAAATAAATTTGACATAAAAAATTTTTTCAAAGTACGAATAATTATTTATATTTATATTTATGTTATGAAATTTAAATTATACGACTTATTATGTACTCTTATATGTAAAATATAATTTATATTATATATATTAAAAATTTTATTTAATATCAAAGATGAAAAAAGACCAAATATGAACAAGAAGATGATATTCCTCATTTTGTACGAGGTTAGAACTTGAAATGTTGAAAATGTAGAAAAAGATTGGAATGTATGAGTTGATCCAAAGGTATTTTTGAATATCTTTTTTTTTTGGGTGGATAAATATCCTTAAAGGGACGAAAAAATAATAAATGACAAAAGAAAATTAAGAATAAATGGTTAAATAACACTAGAATTGAACTTTATTATCCTTTTATTATAATTTTTTTATTATATAGTAATATCTACGACTAAGTCATAATTTTTTAAGAAGGAGAAATTATTGATTAGATTTAAAATTTTATATTAAATCATATTTTTATTATCATAAAAAATAAAAACGAACATTTTAAAATAAAATAAAAATTATTAAAGTTGTTTCGTACTTTTGTATTATTTATTAGGTTGGATTAATTCACAGACGAGTCCAAAAAATTCTAAGCAAATGATGAATGAGAGATATAGGAATGGGCTCAGTCAACTCATTTGATCGAGGCCATTATCTTAATTGGGCCGGGTCGGGTTGGATTAACGATTGCAACCCACGAAATCTCTTTCCTTCAATCTTAAACCCTTATTATTACTGCCTTATATTTGAGTCGGTGTGCGCAGAGGTTGCGGCACGAACTAAATAAAACCCTGTCTTCAATCTTGCTTCATTGTTCAACATCAAACCTTCACACACAAACAGTAAACGTTTTTTTGGGGTGAGTTGATCCTTCGCTTCCTAGTTTCTTTTTACTTATGTCTTCGTACCGTTATACATGGTTTCTTTGTTCTGTTTGATGAATTGCCTGAAAAGAATGAGGATTAATTAGATTACGTCCCATTCTGAAAACTTCTTGATCTCTTTGATTTATACTGACATTCACTTCTTGATTTAGGTTTCTTATTATTATTATTTTAATTTTTGTATCATTTACGGTTCTAGGTTTTAGTTTTGGAAGATTTCATAACAGAATGATAATTCATCCACGGTCCTGATTGTTTGTGCTGTGGACATGAGAAATCTTGTGTGCGTCTGTGGATAAGACGGTCATAATTTTAGATCATGATTTTATGTTTAGCATCTATTTGAATGAAGTATTGCCTTCTGAATTAAAGTTGACTCTTGCAATGCAACCTTGTGGATGAGTACTTTTTTTTAAAAAAAATTGCAATTTTAACCTCTGAATTATATGTCTTGAACAGGCTGAAACGATGGTCCAATATAACTTTAAGAAGATTACTGTGGTACCAAATGGGAAGGATGTCGTTGATATCATCCTCTCTCGCACCCAGCGTCAGACACCAACGGTTGTGCACAAGGGATATGCGATTACCCGCCTCCGTCAGTTTTATATGCGCAAAGTGAAGTATACCCAGTCAAATTTTCATGAAAAGCTCTCCGCTATAATTGATGAGTTCCCTCGGCTTGATGATATTCACCCATTCTATGGCGATCTCCTCCATGTGCTTTACAACAAAGACCATTACAAGCTTGCACTTGGACAAATCAATACTGCCAGGAATCTTATTGGTAAGATTTGCAAAGACTATGTGAGATTATTGAAGTATGGCGACTCACTATATCGATGCAAGTGTCTTAAGGTTGCTGCGCTTGGTCGCATGTGCACCGTGATTAAGAGGATTGGCCCAAGCTTGGCTTACCTAGAACAGGTTAGACAACACATGGCTAGGCTTCCGTCGATAGATCCAAATACGAGGACTATCTTGATTTGTGGATACCCTAATGTTGGCAAGAGCTCTTTCATTAACAAAATTACGAGAGCTGATGTGGATGTGCAGCCCTATGCTTTCACTACAAAGTCTCTCTTTGTCGGTCATACAGACTTCAAATACCTAAGGTACCAAGTAATTGATACACCAGGGATTTTGGACAGGCCTTTTGAAAATCGTAATATCATTGAGATGTGCAGTATCACTGCTCTTGCACATCTGAGAGCTGCGATATTGTTTTTCTTGGACATCTCTGGATCTTGTGGTTACACTATTGCCCAGCAGGCAGCTCTATTTCACGGCATTAAGTCTTTGTTTTTGAACAAGCCGTTAATTATAGTCTGTAACAAGACTGACTTGCAACCACTGGAGGGGATATCTGAGGAAGACATGAAGTTGGTCATGGAGATGAAAGCTGAAGCTTTGAAGACTGTAGCTGGTCAAGGAGGTGAGCCTACAAACGATGAGAGTGTGTTGTTGACCATGAGCACTTTAACAGAAGAAGGGGTAATTGCAGTAAAAAATGCAGCATGTGAGAGGCTATTGAATCAGAGGGTGGAGACAAAGATGAAGTCAAAGAAAATTAATGACTGCTTGAATAGGTTCCATGTTGCTCTACCAAAACCACGTGACCAGAAGGAAAGGCTACCATGTATTCCTCCAGCAGTTTTAGAAGCTAGAGCTAAGCAGGCAGCTGAGAAGGAAAAGAGAAAAACTGAAAAAGACCTGGAGGATGAAAATGGTGGGGCAGGTGTATACTCAATGAACTTGAGAAAGAATTATATTTTAGCCAATGATGAATGGAAAGAAGATATACTGCCGGAAATTTTGGATGGACATAACGTGTATGATTTCATCGATCCTGATATTCTACATAGGGTTTCTGAGTTGGAAAGAGAAGATGGGATGAGACAGGCAGAAGCAGAAGATGATGATTTTGATATAGATGGAACTGCATTGACTCTAGAAGAGCAAGCAGCTTTAGCTGAGATTAGGAAAAAGAAAAGCTTGCTCATCCGACGGCATAGGATTAAAAAGAGCACTGCAGAGAGCCGGCCAACTGTTCCTAGAAAATTTGACAAGGACAAGCAGTACACGTCAGAAAGAATGGGAAGGCAGCTGTCATCTTTGGGGCTTGATCCCACTTTGGCAATTAAGAGGATGCGCAGCAGATCTGCCTCTAGGAAAGGTCGGAAAAGGGAAAGATCACCTGAAACAAGAAGTGCTGATGGTGGAGATGGGATGGATATTGATGGTGACACACCTAGCAAGAAGCAGCGTCTGAGTAGATCACGGTCAAGGTCCAGGTCAGTGCCACGCCTACCAAATGAAGTTGTGCCTGGAGAGGGCTTCAAGGATTCTGCTCAAAAGGTCAAGGCAATTAAACTTGCAAAGAAATCTAACAAGAAGAGAAACAAAGATGCCCGTCGTGGAGAAGCTGATAGAGTCATTCCTAATCTGAAGCCCAAGCACTTGTATTCTGGGAAGCGCTCCAGTGGAAAAACTGACAGACGCTGAAATAGGTAATGTGCTTTATCTCTGCAGGCTTGCCTTATCATGTAGCAAGAAAGCACACACCAAAAATTTCATTGCATGCTCATGTTACCGTTGGATGATTGTTATTGTTACAGATGATGACTCACTGTATTGATTCGAAGTTGATTTTCCTTTGCGACCTTTAAGATTTACCTAATTAGATATACATGTTTTATGATCTTAAATGATGGTTTTCAGTATTCACGAGTGACGTACTAAAAGAATTATTTTCTGTGCAGAGATGCTGATTTATGCTTTTCAGAGACATCCATTGGCATTGCTTTGCGGGTGCCAAGAATTTTGTTCTTTCGTAGTTGTTTTTTGTTGGAGTTCATTGTATGTTTTTTGGCAGCAAAGTTTACTTGGTACACTCTGCCTCATTTTATTATTGTTGTTATTAAGTTTGCCATTCTGTCTGTTGCAATTTTACAGCTAGCTTTGTTGGTCTTTATTTATTTAGTTCAATTTTGGCCACTTTGAATTTTGTGAGTGAGGTTACAACATTGTTTATTTACTCGAAAACACTGAAGCATTTGTTTCACATGTTGCAACCGTGAGTTTAATTAGTTTCTCACTCTAGCACAAGACTAGAAGAGCCAATCCCAAAAAGAAAAAAAGAGCACTTTGATACCCGTTATTTCTGGTATAGAAGATGGGTCAAATTAATTGTCTTTTGCTTCGTTGTTCAAACACAATTTTTGTGGGGGTAAATTAACTGACCAGACGCCCAAGAAGAACGAAACTACAATCTCCAATTCTATTATGACCGAAGATCATAAAAACAATTAAGCCACGCTGGTGATCGCATCCCATACTAAATAATCCGCACAAGGCTCTCTTTGCAAATATGCTGAAAAGAAATTTGGATAACCTTTACAATAAAAATGTTTTTATATTTTTTTTATTGTTAAAAAATTTTAGAAGTTAATTTTTCTTGTTTCTGAGAAAAGTATTAAAGTTTCTATATTTTTAATTTTTTTAAGAAAATTATTTAGCTATTATAAATTTGTAGACATATTTTTAAAATTGAAAATACTTAAAACTGGCTTCGTCAATTGGGATGTAAAGGAAAACCTGATTTCGAAATAAAATTGTAGTTGAAAGAGAAATGAAAACTGATATTCCTCTCATCCTATGTTTATCTGTTGTTGAAAACGCAACCAATTAAGGCCACATTATTACACCACATTATAAAAGAAATACAAATTCTAACATTTTTTTTTAAATATCAGTTTTTTTGAATAATTTTTATTTATTTTAAAATATTAGTTTATTTTAAGGGTTTGTTTTTTCTAAATTTATTTTAGATACTTTGTCTAATGTTCACTAAAATAATGTCGTTTTGATGTGAAAATTATAGTGTGTTTGTAATTTTAATTTATTTTAGTGTTATTTTAATTTTTTAATTTTTCAACCCTAATATGATATCGCTTTGGTGAAATTAGATAAAATTGTCTAAAATAATATTAGATACTTTTTTTTCTCCATATTTTAATTTAAAATGATATATATATAGAATAATTCTTCATTAAAAATTTAATTACATAAATTTATTAAATATAAATTTAATTTTATAAAATATATCAAATATGATCTCGAATTAATTAATATAGATTAAATACAATTTTAACAAATTATAAATTTAAATTTTAAACAAATTATAAATTATTGTAATACAATCTGTAAACATGAATTTTCTTCCTATTATAATTTTCATTATTTTAAATTTACATTTTATAGTTAAAAGTTGAATGGATTTATATAAGCATGAATTTGTTTGTCCATGGTGTTGGGGTTATCTCAATTGGTCTTTATAGTTTTATTTTTTTAAATATCACAATAATTTAATTAAATTTAAATATTACAAAATGAAAATTGTAAATACCATTTGCTTATGGTTGCAATTGCTTTCAAAACACTATTCAACTTCATATCCTATAATTACAATTCTTTTTTAGTAAGATTTTGAAATTATGATTGACTACTCATTATTACTTTTCTCATCTTAATATTAACAAAAAATATTTGGATTGAGGAATTCCTACTAGTCATCAAAATGCAGATAAATACTTATAAAGAATTTATTCATGATCTAAAAGAAAGAAGTATATACATAAGATTTAGAATAAAAATTTGCAGAATATTTAAAAGCAAATGTTATTACAAAGTAACTTATATTATACAATTTTACTCTTTTCTTATATTTGTGTTTAATTAAATAATAATTATTGTATGTTAAAAAATAAAAGATTAAATGAGTGAATCCCCTTTATAATAGCATAAATGATTGGTGTTGGAAAAAATAAGAGAGACAATGATGATCACAGTGTCGGTGATATTAGAAAATAAATATTATGTGAAAATATTCAAATAGCAATTGTTTCGAAGTGGGAAATTTTTTAAAGTGATTTTTTTAGACAAAAAAATGAATTTATTGATGAGTAATGACATATTTTAATTAACTTAATTTATAATATATTCTCATCTTATTTTTTTTAAATTAAAACAAATCATGATCTTTTTAATTTATTAATTAAAATTTAAAAATAAATAAAACTCTTATTTATTTGAGTTTTTTTTAAATTAGACACTGATCTGGATATAATATAGGCCCAACCAGGGCCCAATAACACATGGAAGCCCAAACCCTTTAAGGACATAGAACGAGGCATAAAAGACAGGCACGGACGCGATAACCCTATCGCGGACCATATCACGGAACACCAAACACGATGACCCCATCGCATCATACAAAGCGCGATGACCTCATCACGGCACACTTACTTACCTCGCAACAGGATACCTTCTACAGACAATAAACTTAAGGGTCAAGGCAATACCACCGCGCCCTCGCACCAGTAAGCGATGGACAGCTCCAGCTCGCCATAACTCTACTACTAGACACTATGACGACAAGCTCCTCAACATTTAAACTATGACAGCCACATTACGTACGTTGGCACCAAGGAACCTTTGCCTTCACCATGAAGAAAGGCATCATCTACCCACACATCTCAATTACTATATAAACATACGATGTACCACCAAGGTATAATCATCCTTTACTTTCACAACATAAACACTTGCCTCTAATACTGACTTAAGCATCGGAGTGTCTTTGCAGGTACCCCCATTTGGTGCAACGTGAAGGATGAAGGATAGAGAGCCCATTGCTCCCACTAACAGCAATATCAGGCCCAGGCCAGAAATCACTGCAGGAGTCTCAACCGTGTGTGATTTGGACTCGATACGTATTGGGCCATCCCAATCATATTTGGTCTGATCAGACACCAAATTGATCAATTAGCCTAACTTCATCATGACATCCTTGAACCATCTATCGTTCATTATTTTCATTTTTTTTTTTTTTTGGTCTAGGCTTATTTATTGATCTTAAAGTAGGGAAAGTGCGAAACTATAGTTCATTATTTTCATATCCTTAACCATTTATAGTTTGATATCATTTTTTTAGGTAGCCTGGAGATATCTCCAGACAATCTCGTCCAGTTGTCTTGTTCTCAAAGTACGATGCCTAAGATTAGCTCTTCATGAAAACAAATAGTACATTGGACTACTGTTATCACAGGAAGGGTGAGAATAATCCTCTTATGAGAAGGAGATAGTTTCTCTCTGACTCTCAAAGAATTCCAAGAATGTTATTATTATTGTAATTTTAATATTTTGTGAGTGAATCTAACCATCATAATAATAATATCATTTAATAGAATAACAGAAACATTAACAGCATATTTTTTAAACCAAAATAAGGTTTCATCTATTTAGAAGGAAAATAGTAAAAGAATGCCAAAAATGTTTTGATAGCATTTTTCCTAAAACAATAATATCATTGTAAATGTAAGAGTGAAATTTTATTATATTATCATTTAACTGTATATTAATAAATTATTATTGAAGTTTGAGTATTACAACTAGCATGTAATTGCCGGTTCAGTTGTTATACCTACCATGACCTTTTTCTATGTCGTTTTTGTAGCTGTTTTATCCGAATCATGTATACTAAGAAAACGTTCCTTGTATTGTATATAATATATACATGTCCACTGCCTCTAGAGATAGTTCGTTATATTTTGGTGGTTGCACTTTCTTAATTTATTTCAAGGTTTGTAATGGAAAGTTGTTGTTGGTAGGACCCATTTCATCTAACTAAAGTCATGCTTGCTTATTTATGAGGTAATCAACATGAACAGGGCTAAACTTTGGCAAGATAACATGCAGTACGGAGAAAGCATAGAAAAATTGAAGCCTTTGAAGTGTGGTAGTTTTATATTTAGTTTTAGCTACACCTAGTAATATCTATTAGATGTACGTATATATATATAGGGTTTTATAAGAGTCATGTTTTAGGAAAAGCGATTGTGTTATGTTATAGAGATTCGTTTTGCGTGCCAGAGTTTTTTTTTGCTACGGGCCCCACAAAATGTTATGAGTGTAGGAAAATTTTTGTGATCATATTAAATGATATATATATATATATATATATATATATATATATATATATATATATATATATATATAAGCAAATTCAAACACGGGATAAGTCATTATATATATGTTCATGTTTACGCTTGGTGGTTTCCCCGGCCCTTCTCTACCTACATCATTATACCTTTCTACCCTTCTATTTTTGTTGATTTAGGTTGTATTTTGAAGCAACTCCAAATATGGTACGATTCTTATGATGTGAATCTATGTGAAGATTTAGAACTTGTGGACATGAATCCTTTCACTTATTCTGTAGAGCCTATAGTATCTGCTAAAAATGTGATTAATCATTATATTATTTGAAGTCAAAGCAATATGATGCCTTTCTAACGACATAAGTTGGAACTCTGAAGTAGACAAATGATATTTTTTTTCTTTCCTTCTCTTAACCCATTTTCTCTACCTACACCCAAGCAACTATATCTCCCTTCACATTAGGATTATTTATTTATTTTGGTATATCCTCCCTTCGGATGAACTCGAGTGATATTTGTAAAGTTATTTTTTTTTATGACTGAAAGGTTATGAGTTTGAATTCAGTAAATAATTTCTTTGTAATTATCACCGAATATATCATCCATCATCCCTCTCTTGCCCACTTATCCTTCCCTGCACAATTATTTTGAAATATCAACTAATACAATTCGAGTAGTATTGAATCCATACTAGAGGTGTCTCTTTAAAAAATAATTTTTCTAGGATATGTTTGTAGTTAAAGAGAATAAATTTGTCCAAAACCAATAGTTGGTATCACAATTTTTATACCAAAGCAAATCCTTCGGCCACATTCGTAGTTCAATAATATATGATTTTATGACCGAATATATCATTTATCATCCCTCTCTTACCCACTTGTCCCTTTAGGCTTTAGCACTATTAGAAAAACCAAAATTGGTAATTATCAAAAACATATTCCATTGAAAATAGAAAAATTTACGTCAAAATTAGTGACGAAATTTTTGACCGAAAACATATTCCGTCGGAAATAAAGACGGAAATAATATATGGGGAGGTGCTGATTTGTTAAATTAATTGCTCCTTTTAAGTATTCCTTACTATCTTGCAACTTTTTGACAATCCTTCTAACCTTTTCTAAGTCCGTAGAACTTGCAACGTGGTTATAATGAAAAAGAACAATCATAATAAATATCTACAGAATGACCATAGAAAGGGCAGCCATTATCCTCATTCAAATTGAGTCTCCTTTTACTTGTGCAGGAGTGGGTCTACTTTGTTCCTTGTTAAAATGATTTTGGGTGTTTTGTTTTGTTACATTCCAACTTAGTGCTTATACCAGTTATGCAGCAGTGGAGAGTCTTTTTTATGGTTCTTTCAACCATCCAATATGCTTTTGAGAAGTGTTTAGGCTCTACATCCACCACTTTAACTACCACAATCCTTTTAACCTTTTCTGAGTCCGTAGAACTTGTAATGTGGTTATAATGAAAAAGAACAATCATAATAAATATCTACAGAATAACCATATAGAAAGGGCAGCCATTATCCTCATTCAAATTGAGTCTCCTTTCACTCGTGCAGGAGTGGGACTACTTTCTTCCTTGTTAAAATGATTGTGAGTTTTGTTTTATTACATTCCAATGTAGTGCTTATACCAGTTTTGCAGCAGTGGAGAGTCCTTTTTATGGTTCTTCCAATCATCCAATATGCTTTTGAGAAGTGTTTAGGCTCTACATCCATCACTTTAACTACCACAATTCCTCTGAATAGTAGGTTTGTCAGAAGTTTATTCTAAAATAAGGAAAATAATCTGAACAGCACCACGAGATGTATAGGTATAGTTCATATTTCACGTACTCTTATTATTGGTGGAGTAAGCAGAAAGCTAACTCAGGTTCTGCTAAATAGCTGTATTTTTGTAAGTAAGTGAGCAGAAAGTCAACTGAAGTCCCGTCGTCTATTTTTGTATTTTCATAAGTAATTGAGCAGAAAGCCAACTTGGGGTCCATCTTTGACTTGTAATTTGGATTTAGGATCATGAATAACTTTTGTTAGAGTTCTAAATTTTATTTATATTTTCTTATAAACTGTGATGAGTGACTTGTAATAAGTGTTGATTAGGCAAATATAACATAGACAATCTGAACGTAACCTATATTGAATAAACTAAGGTAAATTGTTGTATTCATTTTCTCTTCCCTTTCTCATTTTTGTTTTCTGATTTGTATGCCTGGATTTCCATTCCAACATAGATATTATCATAATTACCTGAGCAAAATGTGTTAATAAATTTTGGGCTGTCAAATTCAACTTTGTTTTGCGGGTTGTAATGCTGATTATATAAGGAAATTAATTTCAATAATATATATGGAAAATGAGTTTTTATTCTAAAGGTCGTAAGTTGTGTCATTTTAACCGCTTACAATTATATACTCAGGTAAATATATAATTATAACATTAAAGTTGTATATTTTCTCTCTCCTCATAAGTCATAAGCTGTCAGCTAATCTGAAAAATGAAAAAAAAATATATAACTTTAATATTATATCTATGTACTCACGGGATTACATAGTTATAAGCCGCTAAAAGGAAATCCTTTAAAAGGAGAAAAAAAATTATATATATGCGGGGAAAATCATATTTAAATTTTTTTTACAAATAAAAATATCTAAGTTATTGTAAAAACAAACTAGTTGAATTGTTGTATAGTTATTTTGTGAAAAAAAATCTGATTTTTCTTGTATCGGAAGGACTCCTAATCAGTGCACAAGCTAAGTGGAAAAGAAAGGAGTGTCCTTGTTTTTAAAAGATGGTCGGAAAAGTCAATATTCTGTTGCACCGTTTCTTTCTTCTTTTTCTAGCACGTTTCACCTTTGTTTCAAAAAGAATATACAGGACAAAACGAAAGAAGGATAAAGTGAATCACTTCCTTCAATCTCAATTTACTAAACTATTTGGTTTACAATTTATGAAAGTCAGCATTAATCCTCTACAAAATTATATCTGCTACGTATGTGTTTACTTAGCCATTGTTGGCGCAGCCATACTGAGACTACCCTACGCTTGGACCCGACCTTCATGTACCCTAACTTAAAATTTATAAAACCAATACATAATTAACAAACCTCTATTTCTTTTGTACGCGGAATTATATAGCTTATTAGTTAACTAACATATATAGAAGTGATTTCTCTCAAAAGGCGTATGTAATATATATGTTCATACATTTTTGGAGTCGATTTTACTTCTTTTTATGTAATGAAGCTTAAGTATGTGCATGTACGTGGATCTTATGCCCAAAAAATTAATTAACAAAATAACTTATATACGTTATTGTTCAGTGTGAGTCATAACTTTTATTTTCTATATGATATGCAACATGGTTGATATATGCTTTTAGGAAGTGAAAGACTAATGATGCTATTTATAAAAAAAGTGTTCTACTCGTTCATTGCACCCAATTAGAAATAACTATTATTTACCAATTTTATATGGCAGGTGTTGTTACAAATTTTTCCGTTATATACAAATAAGAGTCCAGTTAGTAATCAATATTCATTCTACTTATCAAATTTGTCTAGAATTTGATTAAATATTGAATGATTATCTATTTTCTTTCTATAATCATTAAAAATTTGTACAGATTGTCTTGTTAGAACTCAGAAGAAGAGTATTTAAGTTTTGACTTTGTTGGGAAAAAAAAAGTCAGTGATAAATATCAATTATTAGTTGGGACCAAATGCTTAAGATAAATAACACATTAATTAATTTTCTGTCAATAACAGCTTTTTTTTTGCAATTATAACACCAGAAGGCATGAAGGTAAACAATAAAAAATTAATCTTACAAACAAAATGTAGGGTCTTAAGGTTAGTTCCTCAATGAAATAGATGGTGTATTTGACCACTTAAAAAATTGACATACCAAAAAATTTGCAAAACATTATGTAATTTTATTGGGTTCTTTTGAACAGGTATTTTTGTATTTTTAGTATGATCATCCAACCAAAACTGACATTGCCTTTTCATAATAGTAATATAAATTTTCACCCCCCATCATATAATTTTCTGTGAAGTGTGAGTCATAACTTTTATTCTCTATTATCTTTGATATATGTTATATTTACAAAAAATTTTATTTACAAACTCTTAATTGGTCATAAAACAAATTCGTAATTTGTAAAAATTTGTCAAAAAAATTTATATACGAATCCTTCCCATGTTCAATATCTTCAACTACATATATACACCGGGGGTAAATAGGGAGAGATTATGTGAAGTGGAAGCAAAAAAAACTTGAATTGGTCATAAAACAAATTCGTATGTACAATATTTCTTCGTCTGGCACCCTATGATTCATGTATGATGATTACCTTGTGAGTGAAGGAATAATTAGAAAAGAAAAAAAAGACAAGGACATGGAGTCAAAGACAAGATGACACCATCTATCTCAATTCCTCAGGTCCCTCTCAAAACAGTTTTCTACCAAGACACATCACCCAACCTCTCTCTCTCTCTCTCTGACTCTTCCCTATTTTGTAAGCAAACCCCACAAAACCATCATTATCATGATCATCATCATCATTCCCACCCATGAAGCTTCTTTCTTATCTTTCTCTCTCTATAAATCATTCTCTTATCTACATCGAACTTGTTGGGATAGGAAATTACCCATCAGAGAAATACTGGGTCCGGATCAGGCTTACAAAATGAGGAAGCCTGAGCCAATATCTCCAAAAAACAATTCCAATAACAAGCTTAGAAAAGGGTTGTGGTCACCAGAGGAAGATGACAAGCTCATGAACTACATGCTAAACAGTGGACAAGGTTGTTGGAGTGATGTGGCCAGAAATGCTGGCTTGCAAAGATGTGGCAAAAGTTGTCGGCTTCGATGGATCAATTACTTGAGGCCTGATCTTAAACGAGGCGCATTCTCACCCCAAGAAGAACAACTCATCATCCATTTCCATTCCCTTCTTGGAAACAGGTCCACCTATGTCTTTTATACTTATATGTTCTCCCCCATAAATTTATCTATCTTTGTTACCAAATTTGGATCCATGCATCATTAACATTACAAAGAACTGATTCCGGCAATTCATTATAACTATGTATTACGAGTAGTATATAGATATAATAATAAAGTTATTTTTTTCTCTCTCCTTAGACATTGTCGGCTGACGTCGCGGAGAAAAAAAATAATTTTACCATTACAATTATATACTACCCTTAATACATAGTTATATTGTGTTGCTGCAAAAAAATATGAGAAGTGATTTTGTCTTAATTAAATAATATTTTTTAAACTTTTATATTATATTTAAGAACTCCGTCATTGCTGCACTTGTGTTATGTAAATCCAAGTATTAAGTGTATCTAGCATTTCTAACATCCACTAGAGCTCGTTCTAATTCTAGCCATCATCTTTATCTGAAAAAGTGAAAGAGATAGATGCATTATTAGTGTCTGAAAAGAAAAAAGAATGTGTCTTATTTAATACCATTTCAAAAGTTCAATATTTGTTAGCCACTATAGGTATATGGATGCGGGTGTGGTTTAGAAAAAGTATATGAATAATTTGTAAGATTCTCAAATTCCATGCCACCATTTTCCCATAAAAAAAAAAAAAGAGTGGGGATATTCTTACTCCTAGAAAAATTTACTACCCATCCACTACCTCCATAATCATCATTGGATTAATATTTTCTCTCTTTTCAAAAAACTTTTCAACATTCTCTCTTTGATCCAATGGTAATTGTGGAGATAGTGAGTTGGTAGTAGATATTTTTGGTAGTTAGAATATCTTACCTCTAAAAAAATGCCTATATCTATAAAGGGTAATATTACTCTCATGTAACATGAGTGTAGTTCTCTCATGTTACAGAGAGAATCCAAGTAGGGTCCGCTATTTAAAAGTAAAAAAGAAAAAGAAAAAAGAAGGGGCACAATTGTCGAAGTGAGAGAAAATGAGATAATTAACTCATGTAAAATGAGAATAGTATTTCCCATCTATAAAACATAGAAGTATGCAAGAAAGTCAACAACAAAGTCATCGCATGTCCGACAAATTATACAGTCAAAAATTTGTTTGGGTGTCAAAATCTCCATGGTCTAAGATGTGGCACAAATATTTCAAAGTTAAAAATACATTCAAAACATGCATTAAATATAAATAATAATATATATAACTCTAGGCGGATCCTTGTAGCAGACAAAAGAACAAATGAAAATAACATAGATAGGCATTGTGATTCGTCTTTTCTGGACTTCGAGTTGATGACACTTCTTTATTTGTATCGTTTAAAAAAATTTATTAGCTTCCATGCAAAGCATGCATTCTTTTTTTTAGTTATAGATAGATGGAAAGAAACATATACATAGTCACCCACTCAACTCAATTTAATTTTGTGCTATGTAATAAAATGACGGGGCATGTTATATTTATAAATTTTTTGTTTATAAACTCTTACAAACTACACTAAGTACGGCCGGTCGTACTTTAATCTTATAGTGTACGACCGGTCGTATTTAGTGTAACTTGCAAAAAAAAGTTTGCAAACGAATCCTATCCCATAAAATGACATTAAATTGTGTTTCCTTTTGAAAGATGGTCTCAAATAGCGGCACGCTTACCTGGGAGAACCGACAATGAAATTAAGAACTTTTGGAATTCAACAATAAAGAAAAGACTCAAGAACTTGTCATCCACAACCTCACCAAACACAAGCGAATCCTCATATGAGCATAACAAAGACCTTAATAACATGGGAGGGTTTACTTCTATACAAGATCATCAACATGCTGACTTTATGCCTGTGTTCAGTTCATCTCCATCACCATCAGTGCAAACCACAGTTCTCAATACCATAATTGACAGGTTTCCTATAATAGAGCGTGGAATAAACATGCCAGCTTCTGGTGGATTCTTCAACGGTACAGGGCCATGTTTCTCACAGAGTGGAGTTAACAACAGCAAAGATTTTTATTTTGAAAATAGAGTTTTTGGGAGTGTAAATATTGGGGCAGAAGGGGAAATGTGTGTTCCTCCTCTGGAGAGTGTTAGCACTATTTCTGACCATAACCTGAAAGTGGAGAATGCATGCAAAGGAGATACTAATAGCAATAGTTACTTTGATGACATAAACAGTGTTATTAATAACTGCAATATTAGCAACAATAAGAGAGGTGAAAATAGAACTCATGGGGTGGAGAATTTGTTTCAAGAAGAGTTAAACATGGGAGAGTGGGACTTGGAGGAGTTGATGAAAGATATTTCATCCTTTCCCTTTCTTGATTTTTCAAACTGATCCATTAAGTACTGTTCTCCCTGGCTAGCTTTCCCTTTCTTTTAAGTCTTATGAGGATCCTATAATATTGCCTAGTCATTATTGAAACTTCTTCAGCACCGCCATAAAACCTTGTAATATTTGAATTTTTGTCCATTATTCTGGGGGAGCAAATACACTGAATAACAAGGTAGGTCTGAAATAAAAGTCAGTCATGTATATTTGGATGGTGATCATGTAATTAGTCTTGTGAATTTTACATAATTGTGATGAAATTGAAGTCACTTTGTTAATTACAAGAATCTGTCATACTTGTGAAAAGAAATGTTCATGGATCGTTAATCATTATTTTTCGTGTATGGATAATACTTCTAATATTGTTTATATATACATAAAGGGTTTATTATCTATCATGTCACACATGACCACAAAAAATTTCCTACACACATAATATTTTGTGGGGCCCGCAGCAAAAAAAAAAAACTCTGGCACGCAAAACGAATCTCTATAAATAACACAATCTTTTCCTACACGCTCTTATAAAACCCATATATATATATATATATATATATATATATATATATATATATATATATATATATATATATAGGAAAATATCATTTGACTCGAGAGTAAGACTTACAAGTCTTACTCCTCATCCTAGCCATTGATTTCCGTCCATCTAACGGTTATAGTTTATGAAGTTATATGAATTAATTATTAATTACACTATAAATGATAACCGTTGATTTCCGTCCATCAACGATTGAGATGTAAAAGTCTTATCCGGAGTCAAAAGAACCCTCTTATATATATATATATATATATATATATATATATATAGGTCAAAATCATTTTACATCAGTATAAGGTACACTCTCAATCCTGTTCGTTGATTCTACTTATATCTAAGAACTCAAATTTTTTGGTAATGTGAGCCATTGGATACAAGTGGATCAATGATTAAGATTGAGCGTAAGACTTTTAACTCTTACACTGGTGTAAGAATATCCTACCCCATATATATATATATATATATATATATATATATATATATATATATATATATATATATATATATATATATATATATATATATATATATATATCGTAGTTATACTGGGATATGATGTACAAAACAATACCACTATTAGTGATAAGTTTGTTCTACAATACTTATCCTTTGGTTCAAATTGAATGTCTTTAAGATCATAATGCTGAATGATTGTGCTTTTAGAATTTTGGAAGCAACAACCAGATTTGCGTACAATTCGTGGTTGTGTATGAATTTGGAGAGTTTAATTAATCAAAAGAATATGTCCACAATGGGTGATGAGTGAATCACGGTTAATAGCTACTTAGTCGGATTAGTTTTTCATTGATTTGTGGATTTTCATCATATTATTATAAGAAAGTTAGTTTGAGATTAAAGATTAAATTCCAAGAGCAATAATAACTTCAGCTTTGATTTTCAACTTTAAAGTATAGCTAAATAGTGGCAAATAATCAGTGCAACGAGAAATATGTTATTGTGTATCGAATAGTTATCATGAAGTGAATTTAAAGCAACTTAATTTGAAATGACAAGTTGGGTTACGAACGGAGAGTTAGGGAAGGAAAATGGAAAGTGCTTTCCGATATCATTTCCAATTGGAATAAACATCCCATGCCATAATTAACACGTGTGTTTTTGAATTATTTTAACATAGAAAAGCAATCGATCCACCAATCCATAGTAGCTCAGTTGGTAGTAAGAGAGTTGTGTAAGTAGAAAGGAAAGAGTCTCGATTATATCCCCACATATCACTTTTGGGAGGAGTTTAAACATAAATCATTAAAAATGTCTTCACCCAACACCTTAAGATTTTGGGTTGAAGTGATTTTTTATATGATATCAGAGCTTCAGTGACCATAAGGTCATGAGTTCGATTTGTGAGATTAAATAAGCATAAAGTAAAATCAAAATAAAAAATAAAGAATTGAACCTATGAGTTAGAGAATAATATAACATTTTGGGTTCAGATGATTCTTTACATGGTATCATAGCCTGAACCTGATGCAACATTCACCTTTCAAGTTCAATTGACTCGGGGCTCTATTTTGAGGGGGCATATTAGAAAATAATATAAATTATTTTATTGTGAAAGGACATATTAGATAATAATATAAATCATTAAAAAATCCTCACCCTACAACACTCCAGATTAGACTCATAAACGATTCAAAGAATCAAAATTTGTAAGTTATAAAGATACAAAAGGAACCAACTTATTTTAAAGAGAGACCACTAGGGTTAGCCTAGTGGTTGGGGTGTGTGTTAGGTGTGTGTAGTATAGTGGTATGTGTTCAATTCCCATGTAATGCAAAAAAAACTTATTTTAAAGAGATAATTACGATTGGCTTCACTAAAAAAATAGTTACACAATCAAAATCAACCATGACGACGATCGAGGTCATGGGGTATGGTAAAACGAACCGCATTGGGAATGATTAAAATTTAAATCATTGAAGTTAGTGTTGGAAGAACCTCTTTATCAATCATGAGTCATGTCATAACGAGAAGGACCAAATTCGAGATTTTTGTTATGTACCTAAATCTTAAGAAAAGGAAATGACAAGCTCGTTTCGAGTGGCGGAGAAAAGAATGAATTAATGATTTTTATTTATCATTATTCGATAAATACTGTGAGAATAATCTAAGGGGCGTTTAGTAGAGGAAAAATTTTATTTATCTCATCATGATTTTCGGGAATATAACATAAAAGTAAATTTTCTGGAAATGTTATAAAAAAATTATTTGGTAGGTCAAAATATTCTCAGGAATGTTAGATTAATTTTTCTAATGATATGTTTAGTTGATGATAAAATATTGATGGGAATATATATCGAATTTATAAGATTAACCTTTATAATTATTTATTTTATTTTATTTTTTGAAAATTAGGGAACGTGATTTCCACATCACGCTCACACTCCTCTTCCTCATGCACTCTTGACAGAGTTGAACCTGGGAAAAATCCTCATCTCTATCTCCTCCTTCTCTAGCTGCTTTTTTTTTTTTTTTTTTTATAAATCAACACTACTCTCTTACCTTTCTAGCTTGCTAGATTCTCTCTTCTTACGGGCCCAAGGGACATATCGCGAAGATAACTACGAAGCAGGGGAAGCAGCGTCGCGAGCAGCCAAGCAAAGGAAGGGGCATGAATCAGCTCTCGATTTTTTGAGAAAATTGTCACGCTAACAACAGGGTATTTTTGTCCCTTGAAAATTACAAAACGTTTCCATTTAATGGGATTCGCACAATACTACCTCTCATAAGGTATTTTAGAATAGTATTTTTCTTCAAAAAAGGAATCATAGGATTCCGATTACCTAGGAAATTTTTTGCTTTCCATGAACCAAACATGGATATATTAAAATTCCAATATGAGTTTCCCATTATTCTAAAAAAAACACTCCTACCAAACACCCCTTAAAGTTAAGAGTATTATTATTAATTATCTGCATTTCATTTTTGATATTGTCACAGTTTTAAATATGTAAAATTTACTCTAAATTTTTCATCTTAATTTCCACGTGGTCAAATGTCAATAATTTAAATGAAGGGTTTTATGTTTATCATGTAACAACATAACATAACTTCATTTTCCTATACACACATTAAAGAGGTGGGATCCACATATTTTTCTTTATCTTTCATCATTCCACTTTCTCTCTCCCTTTTGTTGTGTGTGTTGGAAACATAACTTAAGTTATGTAACATAACATTAATAAACCCTTTAAATGAAGGGAAATAGTTTTCTCATTTTATATGAGAAAATTTTCTCATGTTACTCTCACAATTAAGAGGTGGGACCCATTTTGACTTTTTTATTTTCTCACTTTTTTGTGGATACCGCTCATGTTTGTATGTATAACATGAGAAAATATTCTCATGTAAAATGAGAAAATCAATCCCTTTAAATGAATGCAAAATGATTTTGCTAGGGTTTGGGACTTGGAAGGATGTACTTATAGTTATTAGAGTAACTCTTATGATCTTGTGCTCACGTTTTTTCATACTTTGCATGTAATTATTGTATTACACTTATGCGAGTGTCGATGTGACGACTTCAGACACATCCAATGGCTGCTTTTGCCATATGAGAGAAGAGTCCAACATTAATCATGACGTTTTGTTTAATTGCTAACAAGATATTAAAGTTGTTAAGGTGACATTGTTTTCAATCAACTTTGGTCCATTACATTAGCACACAAAAAAGCGTAATGATGAACTTTCGCTCGCTCTGAATTTGAAGCCAATATTTTCTTTTGAGCGGTAGAAATAAAAACATGAAGAAAAAAAAAAAGTTTTTTTACAGGTTTTTATTAGAACAAATTACATCACATTTAAAGTGTATGGTAGACTTAAAGTGTGTGCATTAATGTATGTGTGTGTTTATATAATAAAATGATATAAATTACTCATGTACTTATTAAAGAATCGTGTCAGCTTACAAGTAAACAAACGATGAGTGTATGCTATTTTCCAACACATGTAGTTGTCCGCAATAGAATCGATGATGTTGTTTTGTTGGACCGTCAGACGTGGGTTATTATACGCGAGAATCGAGGGACAATAGAATTAAAATAAAAAAAAAAACAAATCGTCGCCTGAGAGATTCGAACTCTCGCGGGGAAACCCCATGTACTTAGCAGGCACACGCCTTAACCACTCGGCCAAAGCGACTTGTGTACTATTGATACCGAAAATATATATGAATCATGAATTTATAACCATAAACTATTTAAAATAAAAATCCGTTTACAAATTCTTGAGAAGTAATCCCGGAAATACATAATCGCATATTTGATGCATAGTATAAAATAAGATCTGATTAAATTTTAATACTATCCAACGTTTGATATAGTATTGTATAAGATATTATTCTATAATATTTTAAAAATTAATATATTAAAAAAATTATTTTAATATATAAATATTGAAATGATATATTAGTTATTGAGAATTGTACTTATAAGCAATATTAATACATCAACTCCTAATCAGGCCTAAACCATCACTCCTAGGTCGGATTAAGTTATACATTATTTTGATGTATAAAAGGGTCATGCTGTATAAGCTTATATTATAATACCAAACAACTGAAAATATCATGACGTATAGTATAAGCTTATACTATCAGGCCCTTAGTGTATTTTCATAAATACATAATATAGTTTGTAAAAAAAAAATTGTAAATATAATTTTCTCCAACTTTTTAAGAACACGTGTCAATGAACTTTTGTATATCATTGGATGACTATTTATTTCTAGAAACAATGGACTACAAAGCTCGCACGCCTTAACCACTTGGCCAAAGCGACTTGGGTATTATTGATAACAAAACTACATATCAATTTGCATCACTAATTTCTAACCATAAACTTTTTAAGAACACGTGTTAATACACTTTTGTATATCATTGGATGACTATTTATTTCTTGAAACAAAGGACTAGAAATCTCGCTCCTATTATTTTTTATAAATCTTCAACCTTACTTTTATTTAAAATAAATTTCAGTTTTTGATTGTTTTAGGTCTACAACTCATTGATTATCTTGGGTCTACAAAGTTCAATAATGTAACATGTACCACATCCATGAAACTAATCTTACTAAATCTGGTACGATTATTAATTCGATCGAGATATTGAGTCAGTGGAATTACTGATTCAATTACATGATTTATTAAGTATATGTAAATTTATAATTTATATTAAAAAATGTAAATATACTTAAATACTTGTAAAAAAAATGATACTAATTTCAAATATTTTAACATGAAAAATAATAAATTACACTTCATTGTCCAATAAAATATCAATCAAGAATATAATATTTGTTATACTAGTATTTCAGGTTTAGTAGATGACATCTCTAATTATATATAAATCAAATCAAAATTTCTTGTATATTGCATAACCAAGATAATATTAATGTTATAGATACATATTTACCAAAATAAAAAATGTTATAGATACATAATCTATTAAGTTAATAAGCTACAGATCACTTAAATATTTCAAAAGAAAACAAATCATTTGTGTGTGAGAGTGAAAAAAAGAAATGTATCAATTGATGAGAATAAACTAATTTATTTTTATGAACCTGGTCAGGTCACCGATTGAACCGACCGGGTCGGCTCATCAATTTTTACGAAAATCAGCCAAGTCACACCGATTCTATAACATAGCCGGTCCAATATAAAAATTGGACCAATTACATAACTGGTTCACTGATTTTTAGGTCAACCCGATTTTTATAACATTTAATGAAACAATTCTCAGCTCATTTCTTTTATTATTATTATTTAAAGTATATCTAATTATTTTATCGGCGTCATGTTTGTTTTGTTTTGTCTGTATGTTTTCCATTAAGATTCCATTTGCAAATTGCGTTCTCATCATTGTGGCTGTGGACTGTGGTGCTATGTTCAATATATGCTCTCGTAGAAATATCTAAATATTGCAATACTATGAAGGATGTATGTAGGTAGATATAATTCCTCGTCCAATCATAATGCATAATCCACAATGATAAAAAAATTATAGAGGAAACAAATTGAATAATGAAACTAAATTATGAAAAGAATACGAGAAGTTCCTATTGTCTTAAATGGATCCGTAATTGTATTAAAATATGTTTTTTTATTTTATCATAAAAAATAATGTGAAAGTATATTTAAAAAAATAATGTATGAATAATATTATTGAATGATATTCGAGGGTTAATGGCCCATTATACTCTTTAGGGGCTGGGGTAAGAATATTGTTATAGAAATCATGGGAAAATCGAATGGGCCAAATTTTTTTCCATTATTTGGTATAAGTAAATTAAAAATATTTCCCAGAAACTTTTTTCCTATTATTTCAGTTTGAACTACAGAATCTCAAACCAAAATATCATCTGATACATGATATTTTTATTTTTCCAGAAAATTAGTATAATTAACCCAACACTTCTTGAAAAATCTTGGACCTATCAAACATACTTTTGTAACTTATTCGGAAAAAAAATTCCCACCATATTCCCAAAAATCTTTTTTTTAAGAAAAAAAAATCTCTTCTAACAAATGCCGTAAAGGGTTTTCGGATTCTGGTTTCTAAGAAAGTTACAATTTTGGATAGTGGGTATTGGGATTTGGATTTGGATCGGAAGGAAAAGAGATGAGTAATCAAAAGAAGATAAATTTTCAAATAGAGGCGTTTAAGCACAGGGTTGTGATGGATCCTAAATAGGCCAACAAGATTGAAGGGGATAATATAAGAAAATAGGAAGAGAGAATAAGAAAAGATGAGGAAAGGAGGAAGAGTAGAAGAGAGGAATGAATTTGGGGATTATAAGGGCCGACCCAGTTTAAATACCCACTTCGTGAATGTCTGGGGAAGGGAATACTCTAGGCAGCCTTTCCCCTCCCCTGCTTTCTGCAGAAAGACAAAATTTGGGGATTAAACAAAGGTATTTTATTCCATCCATTTTTTTGCAATATATAGGAACAAGTCGTATAAGAATGAAATTCTAGACTAATTCTAATCTAATTGCAATTGCTGAAAGCGTTGCCGAAAGCGATAACAATAAAGAACTAAGCTAAGTGATTATTTGAATTTAAAATGATAAAACCATCTATCTAACTTGTGACTATAAGCAGTCGGCTTCACTTCTCATAATCCATTAAATATTTGGGCTCTTTAGTGTGCCTCGTGGGTCTGCTCCCATTTGTGCATGCTACAAAGACATGGAATATTCTGTACATGTGATTCATGAGATTTATAACCACGACAACTTTGATAGGAGACAAAGAGAGCGGAAATGAAAAAACAAAAACGTTATAAATAAAATTAATTATAGGGGATTAATTTTCTCATGCTACACTCACACTACATGAGTGGAGTCCAAAAAAAGTGAGAAGATAAAAAAGTCAAGATGGGACCCACTCATGTATTGTGAGTGTAGCATGAGAAAATTTTCTCATCTAAAATAAGAAAACTATTTCCCTTAATTATATCGCTAGTTTTGTAAATTTAACATATATTCTTAACAATATTTTACTCTCAATCTAACATAGATTTAAAAAACTTAAGCAATATTTCTGGTAATATTTTGGTCTTTTAAATATTTTTTTAACATTTGCGGAAAACTAACTTCCCTACTATATTATCAAGAATCGTGATATTCGGATATAAAATTTTTCTCTCCTAACAAACACCCCAAAATTTAAAAGCGATGTTATTGCCTTATTTGAGTGGTAATAATCACAGGCCAATTCTTAGTAATCAGCAATAATTTATTCTCGGGTGATATTGGCGCCAGAAACTCAGAAATAATAAAACCTGATAAGTAACTAGAATTTTTAGCATTTGATATTTTTTTTAAGTTACTTTAAAATAAATTTGTGTGTAAGTAAATATAAATTTATGTTTGATTCTATTTAAAATATATCAGAATCCTAACTCACTGAAATTTAAAATAAATGCACCTGAATTGGCTTAAATTAAATGTTGATGGAGCCGTTTCTTCTAAGAGAGCAGCTTGTGGAGGTCTCTTGAGAAACAAGGATGGTGTTTGGGTTGGTGGCTTTCAATCTTTCCTTGGTTCTTGCTATCCTCTTCATGCTGAGCTGTGGGCTATTCTCCATGGTCTCGATCTAGCTTGGCAGCTAGGTACTCCTAAAGTGATTGTTGAGAGTGACTCCTCTCAAGCAATCAACTTGCTTTCCTCTAATGGGAAAGATGCTCGACAACTGCCCCTGGTAGTTAGGATTCGAGCTTTTATGGAAAGAAATTGGATGACTGCTCTTTCTTTCACAAACAGAGAAGCTAATAGCTGTGCTGATTGGCTAGCAAAGGATGCTCTTTCCAAGCACCTTGGTGTCTACCTTCTTTTGAATCAACCGTCTGAGCTGCAAAATCTGTTGGAGAAAGATGTCCAGACCCCTGCTGGCCAACCATCTGTGTGGAATCCTGACTAAGACCTTTGTGTTGCTTCTTTATGTTTTTCTTTTCTGCTTTTTGTTTTGTTCTTTTTTGGTTCTGTTTCTGTTTTGCTTTTTGTTGGGGCTTTGCCCCTTTTCTGTACCAAAAAAAAATAAAAAATAAATGCACCTTACTTGTGTACTTTAAAAACAAATTTACTTTAAAATAATTTTATTCATTTTATTTTATTTTTTGGTGGTAATTTTGTCATTTAGTATATAAAGTAAATAATTCAGATTTCATTTTAAGTCTGATAACTGTTATTTTTTTTTTCCTGAAATAATAACTGTTAACTTTATGAAGGCCAGTATAATTTTACTAAATTTTTGTAAGTTGCCTCGGTAGGTTTATACTTTTATGGTGTTGGCCCAATTCAAGTTGAGGTTGTAAGTTAACTTTTAAAGCCATTCATATTGAAGACCAAAAATAGAAATCCACATTAAATATTTGCATCTCAACTAGCCTGGTAGAGTTAGGCCCGTTTCCCCTTGTCAGAGATTAAAAGTACATACGTGTAAGAATGTAAAGAATACGCAGCGTGTCTGTTTGGCATTTTCGGTATATTTAATGGATTTATCATCTATCATTTAACATGATTATAAAAATTTTTCTACACTCACGATATTTTGTGGGACCTGCAGCAAAAAAAAACTCTGGCACGCAAAATAAATATCTATAACATGACACAATCACTTTTTTATAACATAACTCTTATAAAATCCATATTTAATGTACTTACAAACAACTTCCATTCAACAAATTGATATTTGAATTAAAAAAAAGTTTTCTCATTTTTTACACACATCACAAAAAATACTCCATTTGATCAACCTTGTCGTACTAAATCAGTAATACAATGGGTGTATCTAAATTATTTCGTCAACTTAGATTGAAAGTGACTGTTTAAATTCACTCGAACTAAAATTGTTAAAATAACATACATATCTCAAAGATAAATTCACTCAAACTATTTACATTTTATGTTTATTTGTAAAATTAATTGTATTATAAATTTAGTTTTATTTTTTTAATTATTGAATTTTAAATATATTATATACTATATACATTAAAAATATTATTTAATATCAAAATATATCTTGACTTATTAAAATTTAATATTTTTTAGAATTAACATGTCAGAATATCGTATCATGTCGTGTCGGTACGGTATCGGTGTAACATAGGAATAAATTTTAAAATCTTTTTTTTTTCACCCATAGGTTATTTTATATTGAAGATAAGTTATACTACAATATTCTTTTCACGTGGTAATATTATTTCCTTTAGGTTGCATTATTTGATAAGGACGAAGCGCACCGAACGAAAATAAGTGAAGAAAATATATATGTTTTACAAATAGTGCATGTTACTCGATAATAATTGTTGACTTAACTAAAAGGATTTAAAAAAAAAAAGTCTTGAATTCGAATATTATATTATGCTTTTATTAATAATGTAGCATCAACAAATTGTATTTTGGCATTGATCCACGTGCTTTATGGGTCCTGTTTTGTACTTGCGATCTTGATAACGAGCCTAGTAATTAGTAATTACGAGGCCAGTCCTTCAAAACTCGAAAATATATTTAAGGATTTGCAAAATGATCCTAATTGACACCATCACCAACAGTCGCTGCGAATCGCCATCTTCCATAACTGCCACGTTACTGCTCCAACATATCTCACTAATTGTCTCTTGAGCTTTATTTTTTTTTTCTTTTTCTTTCCACAGCCAAAAAGCGAGTTGAAGGGATAAATTTTTTGTACAACTATTGTACCCAAGTGGGTACAATTTTTTTTTCATTTTTAAAAAATAATTTAACACTTTTCAAATTTTTTCAAATTTAATTTTCCCAACATGACTTTTTTTTCAAAAGTGAAAAAAAAGTTATACCCACTCCGATACAACAGTTGTACCAAAGATTTATCCGAGCCGAAGATCTTCCGTTTCCGCTGCAATGCCATTAGCACAACACGTGTCATTACCACCACGAATAGATCTCCTGTTTCTTCTGTTGCACCTAGATTCAATGCATCTCTTCAACGAGAGTATTACACATTAAAAGAGAGAGGAAGAATATGGAGAAAAAAGATAATTTTAACTGTAATGTTTTTATTGATGGGACTGCCATCACCAAAAATTTGTTCCATCACCACTTCCTCACAAGATGTTCATCCAGGCCACTTCACCAAAAGCAACAATCCAACGTGGACACTCACCCATTCACATCTCGCCACGTAACCCATGGACAACCCCCGTTCGTACATGATTGCCTGTGGTGGGGTTGGTGAGATTCTCGTACTGTGCAGAAGAATGAAATAAGTATTTTTTAATTTTTTTTTAATTTTTTTTAATTTTTTCCTTTCTGTCACACACACAGTCTTATGTTATGTTTCGAGTTTTGACGGAGAATTCAACATATCTGAAATTGTGAAAGACGGTAATCACAAAGATAAAATAGCACAAAAGCCACCAATTCCTCACCAACAAACAAAGCCGCATATTCCAATCACAACCTCCACTGTCCGCTCCAAAATCCAACGGCTCACAATCAAATCTCCCTTGGTTGTTCCTCCAGCCACATGGTGGCACTCTATTAAGCTACAAACGCTGCATCAGATTCCAATCCCAATCCCAAACCCAAACCATGGCTTCCATAGCACTCACCACCACAACCCTCCCATCTTTCCGCTTCCGTTCCTCCTCCTCCAAATCCCAACCACCACGCCATGCCACTTTCAAACCCCTCACACTAAACCGCAACCCTTCCATTTCTTCAATTCCATCCTTCCCACTCTCCAACGTCACTTTCAATCGGAAACACTCCACTACTACTGTTAGAGCCTCAGCCGCCATCACCTCAGCTCCGCCTCCAGCTCCGGCTCCGGCTCAGCCATGGCAAGGCGCGGCAATAAAACCGCTTTTAGCTTCTATAGCAACGGGGGTTATACTCTGGTTCGTTCCCGTTCCGTCTGGGGTTTCACGAAACGCGTGGCAATTGTTAGCGATTTTCTTGGGAACCATCGTCGGCATTATCACACAGCCATTGCCCCTTGGTGCCGTCGCCATATTGGGCTTGGGCGTTTCGGTTCTCACCAAAACCCTACCATTCGCTGCTGCATTCTCCGGCTTCGCTGATCCAATCCCTTGGCTCATTGCCCTTGCCTTCTTCTTCGCCAAAGGATTCATCAAAACCGGACTCGGAAATCGCGTCGCTTATCAATTCGTGTCCCTTTTCGGTAGCTCTTCGTTGGGATTAGGTTATAGCTTGGTTTTCAGCGAGGCCTTGTTGGCACCGGCTATTCCTTCGGTTTCAGCAAGAGCTGGTGGGATTTTTCTTCCGTTGGTTAAGTCTCTGTGTGTTGCTTGTGGTAGTAACGTCGGTGATGGAACGGAGAACAGACTTGGGTCGTGGTTGATGCTTACTTGCTTTCAAACTTCGGTGATTTCGTCGGCGATGTTTTTGACTGCAATGGCTGCGAATCCCCTTTGTGCCACTCTCACTCTGAACTCAATTAACCAGACAATTGGGTGGTTGGACTGGGCAAAAGCTGCCATTGTCCCTGGTTTGGTGTCGTTGGTGTTGGTGCCTTTGATCTTGTATATCATATACCCTCCTACCTTGAAAAACAGTCCTGACGCACCCAAGCTTGCTAGGGAGAAGTTAGAGAATATGGGGCCTATGTCAGCGAATGAGAAAATCATGACTGCGACTCTGTTTCTTACGGTAATCAAATTCCTATGTGCAATAGGGTAACTTAAATCGACTATTTTGGAACTATTTTTGTGGATGACTTTGCATTGATTTGTTTTTTGTTAGCTTTAGCTTGTCAATCATTCAGTTTGAAAGTGTGATTGCAAATTAATGTTCTCTTTTGTGAGAAATGCTAATCTAACTGCAGAGTTGGTCCTTAGGAACTCACTTGGAACTTACGCTTCTTCTGTGTCATTTCCTTTATGAACCTAATATTAGCTGTATATGATAGTAGTATTATGATTTGGTTTCTAATCTGTCCTATTGGATTTTCTGTCCATGGTTGAGCATTCAATTAGCACTGCTAGGCTGGTCATAGGACAGATGTGCATTGTGGTTTTGCTTTTTGGCCAAGTAAACTGTAAAAATTCAGACATTGGTTTTGACTAGTCATGCCATCTTTAATTTTGTTTGGCTAAATTGAGCTGCGGGTCCTCTGGTTCTTTGCAACTTTTTATTGATCTGCAAAACTAATCATTCAGTTGTAGTTGTATTACTGTATACCTTGTGTCAGTCTTACTGTATTTGTTCAGTAACTTATTCCCTCTCTTGCTCTATTTTACCAGGTTGGACTTTGGATTTTTGGAGGGGTTCTTAATATAGATGCTGTAACTGCTGCTATCCTTGGATTAACTGTACTTCTTGTCACTGGGGTCGTGACATGGAAGGAGTGCTTAGCTGAGGGAGTTGCCTGGGATACTCTCACGTGGTTTGCTGCCCTCATTGCAATGGCTGGGTATTTGAACAAATATGGTCTCATTTCTTGGTTCAGTCAAACTGTAGTCAAGGTATTTGTTTCTGTCTTCTCTCTCCTCCAGCTGCTGCTGGC
>JAVKPL010014232.1:0-82993 GCA_032173675.1 Gastrolobium villosum | reverse complement strand
ACTAATCACTTGCCATGGTTCATAACATAATCCTTAATCCATAATTGTTAAATTTTCTCAAAGTTCTGTACACATCTCAAATCTCTCAGTATAAGTTTCACATTTCCCATCACACAGGGATCTTCCAATCATTTCCGTCGAATCACTGTTAACTACTTCACCTCAATCTTTACACTGAAATTTACATTAATCCTTGCACTAAAATTCTACATCATTCTTGTACTTAAAACTGCTCGTCCGTCTTTGCACTGACAATTATACCTCTGTTCACTAACTAATCTTATCATTTTCATCTTGACATTACACATTAACTCTTTTGCTGACCACATAATTACACACTATCTGCACACTTTACACATCAGTTCTTTCGTTAACCACTTAATCTCACACTTTATTGCACTTAGTTCACACACTAACCACACGGTTTCACGTTAGGTTGTACCTTAGCTCATCCTGATCACTTCCACCCTTGTTGGTTGTAAAATATCTCTTTACCTTGAAAATACCTCTACTCTGTCTGTCCCTCCGTATCAAATACCGATATTATCATAAGCGCACTACTCTTAGTAGTACTTATACATATACCATAAGATCATGATTTCTTTACAATTCTCATTACTTTCGTACAATTGACGGTACATCTCAATCATCCTATTCATTTATCACTGATACGTCTGCCAATTTGAGTCGACATCCACCAACTGCAATAGTGCCCTCATGGTACATATATTGTGCCATCCATGGCGATTCCTTCGCTTTTCCTTATATACATCCCACATAATAATATACTCATCACATATTCTATTTGCTTCTCTGCTTGGCCCATCCCAATTCATTCAAGTGCACCGCACTTGTCCTGGTCTCATAACTGCTAATCAAACATGACGTGTTTAACTCACTTGTACATAACTGTCTTACTATACTACACATATACTTGGAATTTCACCAATCTCATAAGCTCATCTCTGTTATATGTTTATCTTTCATAGTACTGCAAAGTTCGTCTATGCTCATATTGTACATATCGTAAATTGTACACCACTGTTGCTTATAATACACTTTTCTCTTGACTTTCATCGAAGTCAGATATAATATTTATGTCTGTTCTTTTATGCCTTCTAATATTCATACTTGACTTACTGCCATCCTTTGTCCATGGAGCAGTTAACACTGCAGCCACAACATCAGGCTAAAGACTCACACTCAGTGCTTCAAGGTTACTACGCAGGCTTCTTACGATGACCACACATGTAACACAAAGGAATGGGTTGATCAGACCCACACTAAGGAATTACATATACAGTAATCGATAAGAATCTACATACAACTATGTAGCACATAACACATCTATATATATATTATCAGAGTTCCCTAGCAAAACTGTTCTGATACCATAAAATGTAACAGCCCGTTACGTACCGGTATTGTTAACATTAATTATGATATTAAGCGCAGTTACAATCACAGCAGTTCATTTATAAAAATGAGAGTAAACTTTTTCCGATTATTACGCGAAAAGTAAAAGTATAAAAAACGTAATAATAAAAAGCTGTGACCGTAACTGAAACACTAGCGGAAGACTTTCTTAACTATTTATACACTTTAATTTATTACCTACAAGATACTAAGGGGTTCCCATAAACCCACTTAGCCAATTCCTCACTTTTTACGTTTTTACCACTTAACAGGATTTGCCAATCTGTTTTTCTACGAACACAAAATAAAAATCCAAACTTAAAATCCAGGTTATCTTTTTTCCTTATTCACTTACCTTTCTATCAAGCTATCACACACTCAATTCCGAGCTCGGGAGCTCCGGTTATCGCCGTTTGAAGTTGGACAAACAACATTGCCTACCAACTCCAAAACAGCCTAAAACGTCCAAACTTCACGGAATAAACTGTACCTAACCACAAGGACACTGCCTCTCAAACTTTTACACCATAAAATAGACACCTCAAACTTCGATTTGATATATCGTACGCTTAATTTGACCAAGTAACGAAGCGGGAATTAATTTCCCAACACAGACCCGAATCTGCCCACTGGTGCTGGCCAGAACAGGGCAGTGCGTGACAACAGCCCCCATGGGCTGCGCACACCACCAATGAACCTAGGCTTTTGACACAACGTAGGGGACATCTTAAGCTTCAAAATGGCGTATGGCACGTCCCAATTGGACCACTATGGAGAGAGATACGCTCCTCCAAAGTTCACCCAAAAACTGCCAATTCTACAGAAAATTCGCCAGAGTTTCCTTTGTATTTCCAAGAATCCCCAAATTTGCATAACCTGTTTAACACTACTAATACACCTGAAATCCAGCAAAATCCAATGGGTGGCACACACAAGGACCAACAACGCCTTGGGGCACTTACAACCCAATCCAATATACACTTAAAACATAAAAGTTTCATGCATAAACCATAATGCGGGTAATCATAAACTTACAATGGGCCTGAAGCCCTTCCATCATAATGCATACATCCATGGTACATTTACAATACTGGATTACATTTACATTTACAACTTTAACTTTAAACTACAAATATTTACATATTACAACTTCACTTGCCAAATAAATCCATTAACTAAAATGACATGATAGCTAAACTCTACACCACTGCTCCACTCGTCATCATGCGGGCTTCTTGCCCGCTGCTCTATATCCACTGGTACACCCTGAAATAATGCCCCGAGACGGGGTGAGATATACGGATATATCTCAGTAACCAAGAGGTTCTGGAGAAAACTCCGCCCAATGGTTCACTTCGATGTATACAAATAGCACAAAAACAACACCACTGTTATAAAACAGGATAAAGCAAGGGATTTAGAGAAAGGGGGAATATATCAGAACAACTACGACATGCGGGATGGTAGCTACCAATACCACGCCATGTCCTCGGCTATACGCCTATGGGTACTACCCCTGGCGTGTTCATAGAACAACCCACCAAGGTACCCCTTCCAACCATATACACCCGAGACAACCTAGTGTGCTCCTATCCGGATAACACACCACGACCCTGGGTCAACTGGAACTCCCTCTCGGAGACCTATCCAGTGGCAGTCCGGAAACACTTGCCCGAAGGCTAAAAATATCTACTGGCCAGAGATCTGGTACATAAGTACCCACTGTGATAATGCACATGCATGCTCATGCTGTTCTACACTACTCATACACACTTCCTACCATTGCCATCAACTAGCAAGGTGGAACACAAAAGGGGAACAAGCCCCAGTACCAAGAGGTTACCTTTCTTTTTATCCGTCCACTGAGCTCTGCAGAAACTCCACTCATAGCTTGATACACAGGGAACACCTCAATCCACTTGATCCAGGACCAAGGGCAATCCACTGTTTCACTGTTCCAAGTTTATATCCACGTACGGCAACCTGTACAACCATGCACAGCCGTCAGTTTAAGTCAAAATACGTCAAAACGCGAAAACGTCAGATTTCCTCTCCCCTCCTCTAAGGGTTTGGCCTACATAGTGTTATTTTGGGTTTTATTTTTCTAAATTTTCTTTCTCATTTTATTTCACTTACTTACGTTACCCAAAGGCTAGTTCACTCGCCATTTTTCGGTTTTACGACTTTTACGCAACATTTTGCGAAATATTGCACTTTAGGCACATTTTGCCACTTTCAACACTTATTATTTTTACATTGATTCTTCCACATGACAATTACCACACAACCCCTCTAATAACTTTTCCATCACTCAACACAACATCAAAGTGTTCTAAAACATCAATTTGCTCAATTGTACATAAATGGCCTAATCTTGGTTAGTCCAAACCAAGGATTTCCACTCAATTCCTATGGCCCACAACTCATATAATCACTTCCTAACATCATATAATCACACTACAATTCACTATACCACACATTAACATAAAACTCAAAAATTCCATTTCATGCATCAATTTTTTTCTAAGTTAAAAATCCATTTTTTTCGCTTAAAATTTTCATTGCATTTCTAGCATTAATACATCATTCTAAGACATTATCATCTAATAGACATTTTCCACTTGAGCTCTCTAACACCACATATCACAAAATCCCTCTTTAGGGTCAATTATCACAACTCAAAATTTAACCAATGAAATGTTGAAATAACTCACCCAATTGCACGGTATATGGCTCCACCTAAGTATACTCCACCATTGGAGCATGAAAAAGCTTCAAGAACACCAAAAATCTCACAAAACCGAAACTGTAATTGAGCTGGATCTCCTCCCACACACGATTTCAAGGCTCAAATGTGGTACCAATGGGTTCAGAAGGTGTTTTCCATCAAGTTTCAAGACAAGAATCGTTGAATTCGGTGGAGAAATGGCCAAGTTATGGCCAAAGGAAATTTTGCATAAAAATGGTGGAAATGGGGCTGTTATGTGCGCTGATGGAGAAGAAGAATACGTGAATATGAAAGAAGAGAAATAGTGTTTATTTGACTTTAAGTGGGTACCGGATCCCACGTGATATAAAACTCACCCGAATTTCCCTCCGATCATCACTAAAATTCACTATTTAGAAACCTAATGAGAAATTATAATTTTTCATCTTAACAAAATCCTTTAATTTTACTCTTTCAGATAAAAATTTGGAGCTTTCCGGTTGTTCGGAAAAACACTGCTTTATGGTACAGCGCGCTCCGTTGACAAACTTCCACAAATTGACTTAAATTCCTCAAATATTATCAGAAATCATATTTCCTATTTCTATGGACCATTTAAAATCAATATTTGAAACCTAGAGCTCAAAATTCCCCTGGCACGTTTTACGGTGCAATTTGACTGCGGTATTTTTACCCGCTAAAAACACTATTCACTGATTTTTCTGAAAGTTGCCTATCCACTCAATTTTTCGTTCTGAATCCATTTCCAGGCTTATTTTTATCATCTGAGACCTCCTGCTCAATTTTTATCTTCCTAGGGTTGCGTGTTGGCTAATTACCGTTTTGCCCTTCCTTTGTATTTTGGCCTAATCTTTGGGATTTTCACTAATCCTTCACTTAATTTCTCACTTAACACTTTAATTACTTATTTTAGAATTGTGAGGTGTTATACCTAGCATGAAGGTGAAATTTGCAAAATTTTAACATTAAGAACTTGAATTAATTGTATGAGCCAAAAGAAGTAAAATGTAATTTAAAGGAATTAGAGCATGTGCAAACTCCATGGTAATATAAGAGCATTGTTTATTGCTTATAGACTTATAACATTTCTCTATGTTGGTGCATGTGTAATTTTCAAGACCAATATATGGACTGAGATTGAATATTATGTTGAATTCAAGCATACATCATTGTTATCAATATGGTAATAACATTTTGGACATTCACGATATGCTCCAAAGCCTTTGATTTGATCAGCTGATGACAGAGAAGTATTTTTCACTTTCTTTGCAAATCCTACAATGTCAATAAGCCAGCTCCTGCAAAACAAATATACTCTTTAGCTGATCGTTCCTTCAAAAAACATTGTTTACTTGAAGAACATAGTATACATATAGTTAAACAAAAGTTTGGTTCAAAAAATAGAAAGAGAAGAATCTACAAGGGTGCATAAAGAAGTGAAAACTATACTAGTTATTAGGAAATAAACCATAATTCATTAACAATTCATAAGAATGTCTCACCAAAACAGCTCGTGAAATTGTAAGAAGCCATGAGAAGCACCACTTGAGTTATTGAATTCAGGAAGCTCATGTTTTTCTTGACAAGAATAATCAAACCCTTGGTTGGAAAATTCTTTGGATTCACTAGTCTCACCCCTTACGCTATTTGGAATTAAAATTGGATTTGATTTACACATGCTGTCGTCAATGTCTAAAACTGACTTACGAGATGTATTCAAAATACTTGGACCCACGCACGGTGTTTGAGATTCCATAATGCTTGAAAACCAAGGTGTACCCTGGCGTGCATAAAACAATATGTAGGCTTCTTGAGAAAGCACAAAGTCTACTGAGACCTTAGTAACCTGAAGAATAATTTCAAGACATTAATTCATGTTTAACTTCAAAAACAATGACCACTATCTTGTGCAATAGTCAGGTAAGCACAAAAAAAAAACTTAGAAACAAAGTGATCACAGATCGAGTTTGATGTTTCTCATGCAAATAGGGAATAGGGTTTAAGTACAAGAGATGCTACCGTTGCATCATCCAACTTATGCCATATGTCCGGAGCCGAGCGAACAAAGCAAAAGTAATGCCCTGAAGTGGATGAAATTCCATTATGCACAACAAGTGCATAAAGTTCATATTTCAATGGTACCTATCACCACAATAATGAGTCAGAACATCATATTTGCCAGGGAAACAAGAATAACATACAGAGATCTAGTAAAATGTAAGTGGGAATGTAAAGTCAACAACTCACACTATTGTTTTGATTAAAAGTGGTGTAAGACATCAGGTCCAACTCTAGCGGGAAATCAACATGCTTATTAATCTTTTCAACATAAGTCCCATATGTCTTAAATCTCTTTAAATGAAATGATGCAACTAAAGGCGTCTGATCTAATATAAGACGCTTCTTCTTAGATACTTTTTCCTTGCAGATATCACATTGAAGCTTTGCATCAATGTTTTCCATCGTAGTAAAAGATTCCAGAGCATTAGGAAGGGTATCTACATTATCTATATCTAAACTCATGTCAATCAGTCGCTCATAATTGTCAGAACAGCAACCACATTTGCAACATCGAAGCTGAAACACAAATAGCATGAAAAGATAACCATTAGCAAACACAGCATTCTAAATCATAAAGGAGCCAAAAGACAGCTTTTTACACTCAACATACTTTGCTGATGAGACGACCTCCAAATACTTTCTCAACAAGATTATCATCTTCAGAACTAATATTATTATTCTTCAAATCAAGAAAACATCTTTCCAATTTATCTAAGACACACTGCAAAAATTCATGTGCATCTTCCTGCTGGTATCTTCTAAATATAGAGGAAAAATCTATTACGGGGTCATGGATCACAATAGTTAAAGTAAAAAAAAGCAAATAACCTTGCATTAATTAAAATTCTGTTTTGCAAGCCAATGATATAAAATCACTAATATTGACAATCCTTAATTCTTCGAATCAAATGATTAGCCGCATGCCAGTGGTGATATGAAAGGTAGTTTCACAATAATGATGACAGTGATAAAAAAAGGATACGGTTCAAATTGTCCACAAACTTCAAGGGTGGAAGATCGGCTCCTGAAGCCACTAGGGAAGATTGAATATGTTCACGGAGAGCACAAATAACACAGAATCCATCAGTATGACCTGAAATTTCCAATTCCAATATGTCAAAATCTTGAGAAAATAAATGAAAGCAAACAATAAAATTATCACAGAAGTAAGGCTACTTAGGTTTAACCACCTCTCCACCCCACAATAAGGCAAGACTATTTCACTAAAGCACACTATTTTACGCAACAAGCTAAATCTAAACACATAAAATAATAATTTTGTCAAATTCAATTAAGGGTAACACACCAGCACAAGCGGTTGAATGATTGCATGAACGAAGACCCAAGACTAGAGGCACCGTGTGCGTAAGGCATTGCAAGATAGCATTAAGAAAGCAAGTATTGCCAAGATTTGAAAGCCCAGCTCCCTGTTAAACAAATCAATTATCAAAACAAACAAAATCTCTGAGACAAACGAAACAAAACAAAACAAAACAAGAACAAGAACAAGAACAAGAACAAGAACAAGAACAAGAACAAGAACAAGAACAAGAACAAGAACAAGAACAAGAACAAGAACAAGAACAAGAACAAGAACAAGAACAAGAACAAGAACAAGAACAAGAACAAGAACAAGAACAAGAACAAGAACAAGAACAAGAACAAGAAAAAAAAGCACGTACCACCCCAGAAGGTACAACCGTGGATGCAGAAATTTCATTATTCGAATGTTCCTCGTTATCATCGGAAGCACGCTCTGAATCCAACACATCCGGAGCCACAACGGAAACCCGAGACGAGTGCCAAGAATGACTCTCGTTGGAAGGCAACACCGACGGCCATGGCGAATTGTCAGGGAATGAAGGGGGGACCAATTGAGAGGCATTTAGATTTCGGGTTTTGGTTTTAGAAAGGGGGTTTGGGTTTGGTCCCAAAGGAGCGTCCAATTCCGATAGGTCCTGTCTGTCTTGTGCAAAGAGTGATGATGAGCACACGAGACTTGAAAACTGCAAGTTAAGGCTCTTTTTTATTACTTTTTTTAAAAACATTTTTTTACTTTTCAGACCAAAAAGTAAGGATTGTTTTGTAAAAACAGTTTTAAGGACCGTAACTATTTTTTGGTTTTAGAATTAAATTTAGAAAACATGTTGTTTGTCTGAGTTATTTTTGTTTTCTGTTTTGGTTTATTGAGACACTGATAGGGTTTTTTGAGACTAAAATTTTGGGAGTAAATTTATATTCGAAAGGTTTCGAATGAACGAGAGAAAAAAAATTAAAGAGGTGAATTTGGGGGTTAGGGTTTTGAGATGGATGAGAAGAGGAGGGAAGATTGAAAAGGCGTTCAAACAAACTTCTTAGAGAGATAAAATGAGAGGGAAAGTGACTTCACGCGCGCTCTCTCTCTCAACTCCCACTAACACTGTTACTGTTTTCTTCACCACAAGCAATATCTTTTATAATGATAAGTTCTTTTAAAATAAGGAAACAATTTGGATTATGGAAAGTGAAAAAATCATCGTGTGATTATATTATTTAAGGAAGAAAGTAATTATTATTTTAAATGATATAAAGTTGTGTCATTTTAAGATATAGAAATAAAATAATATTTTAAGATATACATAAAGAAAATCCAAATACAATCATCAATCATCCGATATTATCAGATTAATATAATTCATTTTAAAATCGGGCAATTGTTATTCATGATTTGGTGGTATTTGGAAGATATTTTATATGCATTTAATGATAAGGATTAGAAGATTTTAATGTTTTTCCTTTTTTAATTGGTTGTGCATTGTATAATACTATTTAGGATAAAAATAATATTTTTAATAAAAGTATCATTTAATAAAGAATTTATATAATTCTTAAAAAATGTCATATGATATCAGTTTTTATAAAAATTTATTGATAAGTGTGTCCAAAACATAAATTAATTTTTATAATTTTTTTTAAATATTTTAAAATTTAATATATTGAAAAAATATTTTTTTTAATATATTAAAATTCAAATAACATATTGATTTTTATGATTACACTGGTCAATGATGTTTATATATCAATATCTTATCAGGCCTTATCCCTCCCCCTTAGGGCCTGTTTGGTGCAGTGGCGTAGCCACAGCTATACCAGCAGGTGCCTTGGCACCTTCTTGGTTTTTTTTTACTTATTATTTAATTAATTATTATTAACTAAGGTGAAAATTATAATTTGGCATCACCTAAATAGAAAATTAAATACTCAATACAGAGTAACAACAAACCATCTAAATGCAAACAAATAATAAGTAACATGTATAGTGTGGTTATTTTTGTGTTCTACCTTTTTTTATATTTTATCCTGTATATTTGTTTTTTCCTGCTTTATTCTAATCAGTTATGTTATTTATTTTTACTCCTATTATTTTAAAAAAGAAAGATTTATAAACTTAATTACAACAATGATTTGTTGACTTATTTCAAAATTTGGGCCCAACTAAACCAAATAAACCCATTTAAAAGTAGGAAAAATAGTTTGTCCTTTTAAAGGACACAAGATTATATACTTTTAGTTTTTGACACTATATCTTAACGATAAAACATAGTTATAATGTTATATATAAAAAAAAACATAGTTATAATATGAAAAATTGCTTCTTTTTTGTATTTCCTCAGTCACTTCAGTAGACTTGTAGAGTGAGAAAAATAACTTTTCATATTATAACTATGTCGTACCGGTAAGACATGGTATTAAAAACTAAAAGGACACAATTTATGTCCTTTAAAAGGACAAACACTTAACCCTTGAAAGTAACAATCATGAAACTAAATGAATAACAGGACTATAATTATGAAAGATGAAGGTCTATTGAACTATTTTATTTTGGGTTGTTTCACACACAAACAACAGTCAAAAACCTAATTCCCAAATGTGAGAACTTTAAATTTGTATAATTATAATAAACATTTTAATAAATATTTTTCCAGATATATTTATATAATTATAATAAATATTTTAATAATTTGATATGTCAAATTTTTTGGCAGCACCTAAATTTTTTGGCCGGCTCCGCCACTGGTTTGGTGTAATGTATAATGCCAAATAGTATAAACTTATATTATACGTTATGACATTTTCAGTTATTTGGAGTGACCATCGTATAGTATAAGCTTATACAACATGACCCCTTTATACATCAAAATGATGTATAATTTAATCCGGCTTAGGAGTGGTGGATTAGGCCTGATAATGGATTGATGTATTAATATTTCTTACAAAATAAAATTCCCAAGAATTAATATATCATTCCAATATTTATATATTAAATATTTTTTTAATATATTAATTTTTAAAATATTGGAGGATATTATCTTATACAATATCATATCAAACGCTGGATAGTATTAAAATTTAATCAGGTCTTATACAATCAGGTCTTATACTATTAGATCTTATACTATCAGGCCTTATCCTGTACTATGCACCAAACATGCCCTTAGGTCGAATTAAGTTATACATCGTTTTGATGTATTAAGAGATTATGCTGTATAAGCTTATATATACGATGGTGACACTAAACAACTGAAAATGTCATAATGTATAGTATAAGTTTATACTATCAGGCCTTATACATCACACCAAATAAACCCTTAGCTCACCTTATTCAATCGTAAGATTCTTTCCTTCTATGTCTCAAAATGATGCAATACTATGGTGTAGATTTAACTATAAATTTAAGAGGGGATATTCTTACTACCAAAATTTTCTATTATGAACTCACTACCTATCTATCTAATCATTATTAAATCAACATTTTCTCTTTGATCTAATGGTGATTAAATATATAATAAATTAGTAGTAGAAAATTTTGGTAGTAACAATATCCTCCCTGTAAATCTAATTGCAATATACCAAGCTCGTTGTAGTAGATATTTTTGCTTTCTACTTTTTTAATAAGAAAACTCAAAAATAAATGGCTAGTTTAAAACCACAATAGTGTTAGTCTCGCGCTTGCCAACTTAAGTGATTATTTGTAAGACATTTTTTTTTTAAAAAAATATTTCAGTTTTTGCAATAGAATTTTTTTTCTATCACACTCACGTAGAAGTAGAAATAAGTAAATTCCATTAATCCAAAAAAGCTAATGAAATATAATAGAACATACTCACTTTTAAAAAAGAAAAAAAGCTAATGAAATATAATAGAACATACTCGCTTTTATATAAGTATACCGGAGAAAAATTTTATCCAGCAAAAATAAAAATATTAAACCCTTTCGTTTTATAATGTATGTGAACGACAATTTAAGTAAATCCTCAAAAACAAAAAAACAATCACACATATCAATGTATGAGTGACATGAGAAATACTTTTTCCAACAACATGAGAAATACTTTTCCCTATAAAGAAAGGGTGAAGGCCTTTGGATGAACCTTATCTTACAATGTTGATGATATTACATCGATCTCAGCAACCTTAACCCCAAAATTTTTTGGACGTCTTTTGATAACAGTCAGAAGTGAGTCAAAAAAATGTTAAAATTTGGAAGGTTAAAGACGTCTTTTCAAGTAATTTTGAAAAGATTATTTCCATGAACTGTTAAAATATACTCTGTTAAAATATAAAGTCACCATAACTATTTATACAGTCTCTCTTTGAAATACAACATATATATGGGAAGCTCCAACAAAACCTTGATTCATACCGTCCATGATTGCTAAGAGCACCTCTAAAGTTACATAGTTCACCCATTTTGGCTCTAACCGGTCAATGCAAACAGTTTAGATACATTGCCTTCAGTCCTTCACTAATAAGGAAAGTGTGCAGCAATATGTGTGGTTGCAATATTTCAGAAAGTGAAAGCCAAGATTGGCCCCTTCTTTCTTCTCTCTCTTTATTTTCTTGAAATATTATATTAAAAATGAAAGCATTATGTAACATCCCGCATAATTAGTGAAATACATAAGTGCTATATGTTATAGATGTATGTGTAGATTTCGGATTTATGGGTTATGTGTGATGGTTTGCGAATTGGTTGACCTTTATCCTTGGATGAGACTAAGGTAAGTAATTGAATTAAATCATAGGAGGATGCATATGTAGACATGTGAATTTAATCTTATGAGTAATGTGAGTGTGTGTTAGAAGGCTTTAGTATTTAGTGGACTTTGGTAATGGGCTAGTGTGTGTGGGCTTGATACTATTGGACTTGTGTGAATGGATCTTTTTGTGTGTGTGGCCAATGGCCCAAGGTTGGCTCTTGGATCAAGCTAGTTCAGCCCAAGGTTGTGTCCACCCTTATCTCCCCTAAGCCTTGTCCAACTAAGGTGTCTTGTGTATCAAGTAACTCTCACATGGCAAGGATAATTCCCACTCATTCATGCGCACAAAGGAGAGTGATTAGGACTTAGAAATCTGCCATTTTTCCCTTGCTAAACCGCCACCTCACCTTGTTTATGCATCACTTGATTTAAACCTCATTGCATGGAAGACACATGTACCTTTAGCATGATATTAGGCTGCAATTTTCTGCATTTGGGCGCACATGGGGGGGGGGAGTCAAAGATAAGATTTCTTGTGTCACCAAAAATGCCTAACTTTTTGACTTGGAGAACCACTTGCACTTCCATCATGAGACTGATTTGTGCAGATTTTTGGCAAGCTTTTTGCAGCCCATCATGAGCCAAACCTGCCTTGTTTTCACATGCATCATAAGTAGGATCTTGGGGCTGCATCTTCATCATTTTATGCAGCTCCAAATCAGAGCCTAGGCTGCCACAAATGGCACCTCTTTGTGCTCATGATGCACCTCCTTCCCACTCCATCATGTGCGCCTAGCTTGCTTAATTATGTTTAAAATTCTGACTTAGGACAGCTTTTAAATCTGAACATATCTCCCTCACCCCCTTGCATGTGCATAGAGTAATTTAGAAGCAAACCCTTTGCTTGTTCAGCCCTTGTATGCACTTCTCAAGTAATCAGAATTTTCATGATGACCATCATTGCAACCTTCCCTCACTTTTCCATTATTTATGCGCACACTAGAGAGCTTCCTCACCTTGCACAAGTGCAGCCAAGTTCCTCCCTCATTCCCTCACCCTCCTAGCCGAACCTACAAGCTTCATTGGAGCAAGAAGACTTTGCTAAGACAACTCACCTTCCCTCACTGTTCAGCCTTGTCCTCAACCTTGGAAGCTGTCCAAGATTGTCCCTCCTCACCTTTTGCGCATAGAACATCCTAGGAAGTGGGGACTTGTTGTGAAGTAGAGCTAGAAATGGTGTGGTGAAGTGTGTGCTACAAGAGGTAAGCCTTGAACTTAGACCTCTTTCATGGTGTGTAATCATATGTGTGCTTGAATGTCTCCTTGAATGTGTTTTGCTTTGGATTCTTGATTGAGCATGGTTAAAGTATAAGTATGGAGCCATTTTAAGATGACTTGTATGCATGAGTTATAGAGTGAAAGTCTCATGGTTATGTTTAAGTTCATGCCACTGTTTTCTTGTATGAATATGCCACTGTTTTGAGGAGAAATATGCCACTGTTTTGAGGCTAAGAAATGTCACTGTTTCGGGTTCACAAGACCACCATTACATGCCACTGTTTCTGCACACATATGCCACCGTTTTAGTGCTCCCCATGCCACTGTTTCTGCATAAAAACACTCACTGTTTTAGTCCATTATATGCCACTGTTTCTACATAAAATGCTCACTGTTTTAGTCCATTATGTGCCACTGTTTCTGCATAAAATGCTCACTGATTTAGTCCATGATGAGCCACTGTTTCTGCATAAAATAACCATCACCTTGATGTCCAAACACTACCCTTTATGCCACTGTATTGGTGTCTAAAGGCCACTGTTTTGATGATCAAGAATCACTATTTATGCCACTGTTTTAATGTCTAAAAATCATGATTTATATCACTGTTTTGGATGTTCAAATGCATCATTCATGCCACTGTTTTAATGTTCAAAAACCACTCCCTTTGCCACTGTTTTTGATGTGCAAATATCACCACTAATGTCACTGTTTTAATGATTAAATGTCACCATTCATGCCACTGTTTTGATGCACAAATAACACTACTTATGCCACTGTTTTGAGGTCCAAAGTGTCACTGTTTCTGTTTTAAAACGTTCATTGTTTCTGCTGTAAGGTGCTACTGTTTTTCTGCTGTAAAACGTCACTGTTTCTGTCTGCTGTTTTTAAGGAAAAAGTCACTGTTTCTGCTCACTGTTTTAAGAACAAACGTCACTGTTTTCTGCTGTAAAACACTGCTGTATGCTCACTGTATCTCTGCTGTAAAACACTGCTGTATGCTCACTGTTTCTCTGCTGTAAAACACTGCTGTATGCTCACTGTTTTCCACTGTAAAATGCTGCTGTATGCCCACTGTTTCTGCTGTAAATCGCCGCTGTAAATGATTGGTTGTAATTGATTTAGGTGTGCATAAGAAGTGAGATACTTCGCTGCTGTTTGGTATTGTTTAAGGCACGCAAGGTAAGTGTCAGGCGATATTACCTAATGTGACTATTGACTACTGGTATAAAATTGTGACATGATGCTCCATATTCCGTAAAAGTATTATGTTCCATTATGATGAAAGGAAACTGCCAAAAATGTGCCGTGATGGCTATATGAATATGAGGTAAAGACGTTATGTGGCAGCATAACGCATATGAAAAGTATATGTGCCGTGATGGCTATATGCAAGATATATAAGCATGCACCTTACATCATACTGCATTTTTACTCTTTGTGTGTGAAAGCATAGCATGACATGCATGTATCAAGATCATATAGGCCTTGTTTTAGAATAGTTATGTACAGGACCATGTGTTTGAGCAAGCATCATATAGGCATCCCCAAGGTACCGGGGTATGGGACACTTGGCATCAGTCCGCATAGGCCCACAGTTGGAATCCACATGGAGCTCAGGTGCCAAGGGATATTTGATTCCACTGTGAAGTGCGCGCACGACGGTGCTAAAAGCGCAAAGGAAAGGGCGTTATATACGCAATATATGAATATGATGAAAAGGAAAGGCGTTATATGCGCTATATATATGAATATGATGAAAATGAAAAAGCAAAAGGAACAAGGATATGTTGAAGTGACTGTTTATGATTTGGTGCCTAGTTAATACTGTTATATTACTGGTTTTGTTGCCACACTACTGGGATTATTCTCACCCCTTCGGGGCTGCTATTTTTCCAAAATGGCAGGAGGACGTAAAAGCATTTGAAGGAGTGATGTTTTGCTGTTGCTTGCTGATGCATGGATTATCACTGTTGCTGTTTTGATTGATTGGATGACTGTAATGATTAATATTTTGGTACTCTTGGATGACTGTAGACTCTATCACCTCTATTTTATCTTGAACTTTTATGAACAGCGGCTATTTTGGAAAACGTTTGTGAAAGGAAATTTTTGAAAGACTTATGTGCTGAATTTTTTACAGTGCACCTTACGGGTGGTGTTTTTATGAGCAAACGAACTCTGATTTACTATTATTTTATATGCACGCGAAGCCCCAAACGTGCTCTTTCTAAATCACTTGAAACATTTTTTGTCGTTTGAACAGATGTGATAAGAACTGTCTAAATGTCTTAGTTAAGTTTGTACTTAGAATAAGAATCTTTGTTAGCTTATGTGACGTAACGACTCTAATTCCGCTTAGCAAACGACTCTCTTGGATGCATACAAGGAAGGGCGTTACACTAATTGGTATCAGAGCAGTTTGGTCCATGGATTTGCTTGTGACTGATTGAATTGATTGTTGATTGTGTTTATCCGCTGATTGACTGCCTAAATGTGCTATAGTTTAAGTATATATTAGCTAGGGTAGTTAGATTGTTTAGGCCGTTCTGTGATAAGACGCGGATGCATTGTTAACTTGTCCGAATTGAACGCGAGTACCTACCTTTGGGACTGCTGCCATGAATAACTTGCGGTGAGCCTGATCAACTCATCTCAGGATATTGTGAGTGCAGAATCATGGCAGGTGGTCGCGGTCGTACTCGGGGAAGCTCATGGCGATGCGAGGGCTCTGCTGAGACTACTATTGGGGGACTGGCAACGTTTATTCAGACAAGTATTTTTGGATAAGTATTTTCCTAAGGCAATGAGAAGAATGAAGCACACTGAACTGCTGTCACTCAGGCAGGATAACATGACGGTTAATGAGTACATTGCAAAATTTGGGCAGCTGATCGAGTACGCCAACTTTGACCGGAACATTTATGATGAAGAATGGCAGGTGGAGAAGTTCAAAAGCGGACTACATCCGGAAATCCGTAAACTCATCTTGACCACGGCTAATCGTACACTTCCGGAACTCATCAACCAGAGTCGTCAGGCAGAAGGAATCATTAATGAGGCCAAGAACTTGAACAAGCCACCAACACAATTCCACGGAGGAAACCGAGCAGGCAGATTCTTTAGGACGGCACCTGGTAGGGGTCGAGGCAGAGGTACGCAGTTGCAGGCACGGCCTGGAAATTTTAAGAGAAGCTATACGGTGGGTCAATCGTCGACTGGACGACAGGGCGCGACTGTTTGTGTTACATGTGGAAAGAATCACTTTGGAGTCTGTCGCAAGAACAACAATGCGTGTTTCAGATGTGGCCAGCAAGGACATTTTGCTTACAAATGCCCCCAGAACGCTGACCAACAGCCTACGCAAGCTCGGGTGTTCACATTGGATGCAAATGAGGCACAGAAGTTTCCCAACCTGATCAAAGGTAATGTCACTTTAAATGGTCACCCAATTTCTGTTATCTTTGATTCTGGAGCGTCTGGCTCTTTTATGGCAAAGCATACTGCTATGAGAATAGGCATCACCCCAACCCCGTTACTTTATGAGTTACACATCAGCACACCTACTGGAGGATCGTGCACAGCCTCAGAGATCTGCAGAGGTGTTATCTTACAGTATGAAGGGAACACGTATACAGTTAACTTGGTGGTCCTGCCGGTATTCAACTTCGATGTGATTATCGGTATGGACTGGTTGACGGAAAACGGGATAACTTTGGACTGTCGAGCGGGGAAAGTCGTTGTTCCTGTGAAAGATGGTAATCTTCAACCTTTCTCTCTCATTTCTTTATTGCAAGTTAGAAAAGAGCTCCGCAAGGGAGCAGCAGGGTACCTTTTGTCGATCGAGGCTGAGACCTCGGTTGACAATCAAATTCAGAATGTACCGGTAGTTAGAGAATTCGAGGAGGTGTTCCCGGAGGAAATACCTCGATTGCCTCCTCATAGGGAAATAGAATTTTCTATCGAACTTGTTCCTGGAGTTGGACCAATCTCCATTGCTCCATATCGCATGGCGCCTTTGGAACTTCGCGAGTTGAAGAAGCAGATAGAAGAGCTTTTGGCAAAGGAATTCATCAGACCGAGTACCTCCCCATGGGGTGCTCCAGCCATTTTGATTAAGAAGAAGGATGGAAGTTTACGTCTGTGTATAGATTACCGCCAGCTGAACAAAGTTACGGTGAAGAATAAGTATCCGCTACCGAAGATCGACGATTTGTTGGACCAGTTGAGAGGAGCCAGAGTCTTTTCCAAGATAGATTTACGATCGGGATACCATCAGATCCGGGTCAAACCGGAGGATATCCCGAAAACTGCTTTTAGGACTCGTTATGGGCACTACGAATATCAGGTGATCCCATTCGGACTTACAAATGCTCCAGCGGTATTCATGGACTACGTAAACCGCATCTTTCGCCCGTTCCTTGATCAGTTTGTTATTGTGTTTATCGACGACATCCTGATTTACTTAGCTAATGAAAAGCTGCATGCGGAACATTTGAGGATCGTCTTGCAAATATTGAAAGAGAAGCAGTTGTACGCGAAGTGGTCGAAGTGCGAGTTTTGGCTTAAGGAGGTCCAGTGTCTGGGCCATGTCATTTCATCAGAAGGTATCGCGGCGGACCTCAGCAAGGTTGAAGCTGTTATGAATTGGGAACGACCCAAGACGGTCACCGAAGTAAGAAGTTTCTTAGGTCTTGCTGGATATTATCGAAGGTTTATCCAGAATTTTTCTCGGATAGTGCAACCTCTTACTCGCCTCACTCGGAAGGACAAGCCTTTTGAGTGGACTGAAGCTTGTGAAGAATGTTTCTTGGAACTAAAGAGCAGATTGACAAGTGCTCCCGTACTCACGATTCCGGATCCTACCCGAAAATTCGAAGTATACTGCGATGCGTCGCTGAAAGGACTTGGATGCGTGTTGATGCAGGATCGTATGGCGGTAGCTTACGCATCTCGACAACTTAAGCCTCACGAAGAAAATTATCCTACGCACGATTTGGAGTTAGCAGCTATAGTGTTCGCACTTAAAATCTGGAGGCACCACTTGTATGGTTCGCAGTTTGACGTGTTCAGCGATCATAAGAGTTTGAAGTATTTGTTCGACCAGAAGGAGCTGAATATGCGGCAACGGCGGTGGATGGAATTTCTGAAGGACTATGATTTTATGATGACTTGTATGCATGAGTTATAGAGTGAAAGTCTCATGGTTATGTTTAAGTTCATGCCACTGTTTTCTTGTATGAATATGCCACTGTTTTGAGGAGAAATATGCCACTGTTTCCCTATGAAGGTGCCACTGTTTTGAGGCTAAGAAATGTCACTGTTTCGGGTTCACAAGACCACCATTACATGCCACTGTTTCTGCACACATATGCCACCGTTTTAGTGCTCCCCATGCCACTGTTTCTGCATAAAAACACTCACTGTTTTAGTCCATTATATGCCACTGTTTCTGCATAAAATGCTCACTGTTTTAGTCCATTATGTGCCACTGTTTCTGCATAAAATGCTCACTGTTTTAGTCCATGATGAGCCACTGTTTCTGCATAAAATAACCATCACCTTGATGTCCAAACACTACCCTTTATGCCACTGTATTGGTGTCTAAATACTCCCATTTTGCCACTGTTTTGATGATCAAGAATCACTATTTATGCCACTGTTTTAATGTCTAAAAATCATGATTTATATCACTGTTTTGGATGTTCAAATGCATCATTCATGCCACTGTTTTAATGTTCAAAAACCACTCCCTTTGCCACTGTTTTTGATGTGCAAATATCACCACTAATGTCACTGTTTTAATGATTAAATGTCACCATTCATGCCACTGTTTTGATGCACAAATAACACTACTTATGCCACTGTTTTGAGGTCCAAAGTGTCACTGTTTCTGTTTTAAAACGTTCACTGTTTCTGCTGTAAGGTGCTACTGTTTTTCTGCTGTAAAATGTCACTGTTTCTGTCCGCTGTTTTTAAGTAAAAAGTCACTGTTTCTGCTCACTGTTTTAAGAACAAACGTCACTGTTTTCTGCTGTAAAACACTGCTGTATGCTCACTGTATCTCTGCTGTAAAACACTGCTGTATGCTCACTGTTTCTCTGCTGTAAAACACTGTTGTATGCTCACTGTTTTCCACTGTAAAACGCTGCTGTATGCCCACTGTTTCTGCTGTAAATCGCCGCTGTAAATGATTGGTTGTAATTGATTTAGGTGTGCATAAGAAGTGAGATACTTCGCTGCTGTTTGGTATTGTTTAAGGCACGCAAGGTAAGTGTCAGGCGATATTACCTAATGTGACTATTAACTACTAGTATAAAATTGTGACATGATGCTCCATATTCCGTAAAAGTATTATGTTCCATTATGATGAAAGGAAACTGCCAAAAATGTGCCGTGATGGCTATATGAATATGAGGTAAAGACGTTATGTGGCAGCATAACGCATATGAAAAGTATATGTGCCGTGATGGCTATATGAAAGATATATAAGCATGCACCTTACATCATACCGCATTTTTACTCTTTGTGTGTGAAAGCATAGCATGACATGCATGTATCAAGATCATATAGGCCTTGTTTTAGAATAGTTATGTACAGGACCATGTGTTTGAGCAAGCATCATATAGGCATCCCCAAGGTACCGGGGTATGGGACACTTGGCATCAGTCCGCATAGGCCCACAGTTGGAATCCACATGGAGCTCAGGTGCCAAGGGATATTTGATTCCACTGTGAAGTGCGCGCACGACGGTGCTAAAAGCGCAAAGGAAAGGGCGTTATATACGCAATATATGAATATGATGAAAAGGAAAGGCGTTATATGCGCTATATATATGAATATGATGAAAAGGAAAAAGCAAAAGGAACAAGGATATGTTGAAGTGACTGTTTATGATTTGGTGCCTAGTTAATACTGTTATATTACTGGTTTTGTTGCCACACTACTGGGATTATTCTCACCCCTTCGGGGCTGCTATTTTTCCAAAATGGCAGGAGGACGTAAAAGCATTTGAAGGAGTGATGTTTTGCTGTTGCTTGCTGATGCATGGATTATCACTGTTGCTGTTTTGATTGATTGGATGACTGTAATGATTAATATTTTGGTACTCTTGGATGACTGTAGACTCTATCACCTCTATTTTATCTTGAACTTTTATGAACAGCGGCTATTTTGGAAAACGTTTGTGAAAGGAAATTTTTGAAAGACTTATGTGCTGAATTTTTTACAGTGCACCTTACGGGTGGTGTTTTTATGAGCAAACGAACTCTGATTTACTATTATTTTATATGCACGCGAAGCCCCAAACGTGCTCTTTCTAAATCACTTGAAACATTTTTTATCGTCCAAACAGATGTGATAAGAACTGTCTAAATGTCTTACGGGTTTGTACTTAGAATAAGAATCTTTGTTAGCTTATGTGACGTAACGACTCTAATTCCGCTTAGCAAACGACTCTCTTGGATGCATACAAGGGAGGGCGTTACATTAAATATGGAAAATCATAACCATGCAAAGGAAAAAATATATAAAAAATATTAAATTTCAGAAATTATGACCATACAAAGATGGAAATAAATATAACCGTTGGATCAATATAATCGATCTAACAGTGAGATTGATTGGTAGTAACATGGCAGTAAGACAATTTGGTTGTTACAATATCCTTCCCTTTTTTTAATTACAAAAGTAAGGCTAATTTGCATATTATTACCAAAGTTTCGATTTGGTGTTTTGACCCAAAATCAGAAAAGAAAATTACTAGATTAATGGTTTTTTTTGGATATATAATGAACAATGAAAGGAAAATGAATCAGAGACGGACCCATTTGGTGGCCCATGTCCGCAACTGGACATGAATTCCAAATTTTTTATTTTTTTTTGTTAAGTATAGTAGTAAAGTATGATGTTGGTTAGATTAAGCTTTACTTGGATATATAATGAAGAATGAAATGAAAATGAATGGAATATGGTGGGATGGAATGAAATGACATATATTTTATTGGATATTTTATGAAGTCATATAACAAATCAGTTTGATAAAAAAAAATGTTGGGAATAACCTTTTATGTTAAGTTGAAGTTTTTCTTCTTATTTATATATTTTTTTATTGAATTAAAAAATTTATTTAAATAAAAATTTCGGGGGTAAATGTGCGAACATAAATAATATTTTTCGCGTCCGTCATTGACTTGAATGCATATATTCTGATGTGTCTCCCTACATTATTTTGATATTTTTTTTTAAAATTTTGCACCTAATGGGTTAATGGTTTCAGATTCGAATCAAGATGGTCAAAAGGTCGTGCCAAGTTTGAGTTTTTTTTTTCTTTGAAAATTTCCTTTAGATTAAATTATTTTTATTTTTATTTTTTTAAAAAGAAAAATGCAGATACAAGAGCCTTCCAATCCTTAATTATCCATAGGTTAGTCATCTTTATCATCTCTTATAGAGTTTTTCACCTATCGTCTTATAACTCTCTTCTGACTATCACCTATGGATTTTTAAAGAAGGAAGTTTTCTGGTGTACATAATCCCTTAAAAAGATAAATGTAGAGCATATTTTCTTCTTTTTTTAGAAGATATTATGGTAATAAAATTATACTATATTTTTGGAAAGAAGAGAGAAACTTATAAAGTATTCATGGAGCTAAGAACACAATAATTGTATTTCTAGTTCAATCTCTTCCATCTTATAAATAACAAGCTTCGTTTAATAGACAAGGAAATAGAACACAAACGTCAAATCTTACATCATAGGCACACATAATAATAATGACACACCAACAATTTCTTTTGACAAAACATTACAATTCAAGATCTAAAAAGTAGGCTTTTGACCCAGGAAAAAAATGTATATCATTTTGAAGGACACAAAATTATGTCATTTTAAAAGAGAGAAAGAGATAAGTCATGAAAGAGAGAGTGGGGGTAAAAAGTTATAAAATTGTGGATCCCACCTCTAAATGAGAGTGAAAGGATGTAAGATGTGTCATTTAAGATGACACACCTTTTATGTAACAGCCCGTTGTACACCGGTATTGTTAACATTAATTATGATATTAAGCGCAGTTACAATCACAGCAATTCATTTAAAAAAATGAGAATAAACTTTTTCCGATTATTACGCGAACAGTAAAAGTATAAAAAGCGTAATAATAAAAAGCTGTGATCATAACTGAAACACTAGCGGAAGACTTTCTTAACTATTTATACACTTTATTTTATCACATACAAGATAGTAAGGGGTTCCCATAAACCCACTTAGCCAATTCCTCACTTTTTACGTTTTTACTACTTAACCGGATTTGCTTATTTGTTTTTCTACGAACACAAACTAAAAATCCAAACTTAAACTCCAGGTTATCTTTTATCCTTATTCACTTACCTTTCTAACAAGCTATCACACACTCGATTCCGAGTTCGTGAGCTCCGGTTATCGCCGTTTGAAGTTGGACCAACAACATTGCCAACCAACTCCAAAACAGCCTAAAAACCTCCAATCTTCACGGAATAAACTGCACCTAACCGTCCAGCCACTGTCTCTCAAATTTTTACACCATAAACTAGACACCTCAAACTTCGATTTGATATATCTTATGCTTAATTTGACCAAGTAACGAAGCAGGAATAAATTTCCCAAACAGACCCAAAAACAGACCCCATGTACAGGCCAGAACAGGGCAGAAACTTCCCCTGCCTGTACAGGGCTGCGTACTTCACTAAGAATCCCAAGATTTTGACACAATGTAGGGGACATCACAAGCTTCAAAATGGCGTATGGAACATCCCCATCGGACCACTGTGGAGAGAGATATGCTCTCCCGAAGTTCACCCAAAAACTGTCAATTCTACAGAAAATTCGCCAGAGTTTCCTTTGTATTTCCTAAAATCCCCAATTTTGCATAAGCTGTTTAACACTACAATTATACCTGAAATCCAGCAAAATCCAATGGGTGGCACACACAAGGACCAACAACGCCTTGGGGCACTTACAACCCAATCCAATTTATACTTAAAACATAAGTAGTTCACTTTCAAATCTTTTATAGTTTCAATCACTAATATTCAATTTCATGCATAAACCATAATGCGGGTAATCATAAACCTACAATAGGCCTAAAGCCCTTCCATCATAATAAGCATACATCCATGGTATATTTACAATACTGAATTACAATTACCCTTACACTTTAACTTCAATTTACAATAATCCACATATTACAACTTTACTTAACAAATGAATTCATAACTAAAATGACATGATCATGGATAATTAATGACAACACTTCATGATCTTCCTATGGGCCTCTTGCCCGCCACTCCTGTGCCACTGCTACCTCCTGAAATAAATGCCCCGAGACGGGGTGAGATATACGGTTATATCTCAGTAACCAAAAGGTTCTGGAGAAAACTCCGCCCAATGGTTCACTTCGATGTATATCAATAATATAAAACACCATCACTGTTATAAAACGGGATAAAGCAAGGGATTTAGAGAAAGGGGGAAATATCAGAAACAACTACGACATGCGGGATGGTAGCTACCAATACCACGCCATGTCCTCGGCTATACGCCTATGGGTACTACCCCTGGCGTGTTCAGAGAACAACCCACCAAGGTACCCCTTCCAACCATATACACCCGAGACAAACCTAGTGTGCTCCTATCCGGATAACAGACCACGACCCTGGGTCAACTGGAACTCCCTCTCGGAGACCTATCCAGTGGCAGTCCGGAAACACTTGCCCGAAGGCTAAAAATATCTACTGGCCAGAGATCTGGTACAAAAGTACCCACTGTGATAATGCACATGCATGCTCATGCTGTTCTACACTACTCATACATACTTCCTATCGTTGCCATCAACTAGCAAGGTGGAACACAAAAAGGGGAACAAGCCCCAGTACCAAGAGGTTACCTTTTTGTTTTCATTTCACAAAGCTCCGCAGAACTCCACTTGCAGCTTGATTCACAGGGAACGCCTACACAGAGGACCATTCCACACACTTAGAACTTTAACCACTCATGAATTTCAAAATAGCATGTGTAAATCACATTACATACCTCAATCCACTTGGTCCAGGACCAATGGCAATCCATTGTTTCACTGTTCCGAGTTTATATCCACGTACGGCAACCTATACAACCATGTATAGCTGTCAGTTTCAGTCAAAATACGTCAAAACGCGAAAACGTCAAATCCTCACCTCACACCATGGAGGGTTCGGCCATCATAGTCTTAATTTAGGTTTTATTTTTCTAAATTTTCTTTCTCATTTTATTACACTCACTTAGGTTACCCAAAGACTAGTTCAATCGTCGTTTTTCTGTTTTACCACTTTTACGCAACGTTTTGCAAAATATTACACTTTAGGCACATTTTGCCACTTTCAACACTTATTATTTTTACATTGATCCTTCCACATTCCAATCACCACACAACCCATCTAATGACTTTTTCTTCACACAACTCAACACCAAAGTTTTCTAAAACATCAATTTACTCACTTATACATAAATGGCCGAATCTTTGTTAGCCAAACCAAGGATTTCCACTCAATTCCGATGGTCCCCAACTCACATAATAACTTCATATAATCATATAATCACACTACAATTCACTATACCACATATTAACACAAAACTCAAAAAAATCCATTTCATGCACTAAATTTTTCTAAGTTAAATTTCACCATTTTTCACTTAAAATTTTCATTGCATTTCTAGCATTAATACATCATTCTAAGACATTATCATCTAATAGACATTTTCCATTTGAGCTCTCTAACACAACATATCACAAAATCCCTCTTTAGGGTCCATAATCCAAATTCAAAAATCAACCAATGAAATGTTGAAATAACTCACCCAAATACATGGTATATGGCTCCACCTAAGCATACTCCACCATTGGAGCATGAAAAAGCTTCATGAACATCAAAAATCCTCACAAAACCGCAACTGAAATGGGGCTAGATCTCCTCACACACTCACTTTCAAGGCTAAACAAGGCTACCAATGGATTCAGAAGGTGTTTTCCATCAAGTTTCAACACAAGAATCACTTGATTTGGTGTTAAAATGACTAAGTTATGATGAAATGAAAATTGGAAGTGGAAATGGTGTTTTGGGAAGGGGGCTGCGGGTTTGCTCATGAGGGAGGAGTAAAATGATGATGAATAGTGTCCTAGGGTGATGTGGCTTAAGTGGTTTAAGTGGGGTGGGTCCCACCGCCACCTTACGCGATTTCAAACTCATTTGAATCTCCCTCCGTTTCCACTAAACGTCCATAAATTTAAAACCTATTTAGAAACTCTAATTTTTAACATTAACCATTGTCCTTTAATTATACTCACTCAGATAAATCCGGAGCTTTCCGGTTGTTCGGGAAAAACACTGCTTTAAGCTACAGCGCGCTCCGTTGACACGCTTCCACAAATTGACTTAAATCCCTCAAATATTATCAGAAATCATATTTCCTATTTCTATGGACCATTTAAAATCAATATTTGAAACCTAGAGCTCAAAATTCCACTGGCACGTTTTACGGTGCAATCTGACTGCGGTATTTTTACCCGCTAAAAACACTATTCACTGATTTTTCTGAAACTTGCCTATCCACTGGATTTTTCGTTCTGAATCCATTTCCAGGCTTATTTTTATCATCTGAGACCTCCTGCTCAATTTTTATCTTCCTAGGGTTGCGTGTTGGCTAATTACTGTTTTGCCCTTTCTTTGTATTTTGGCCTAATCTTTGGGATTCTCATTAATCCTTCACTTAATTTCTCACTTAACACTTTAATTACTTATTTTAGAATTGTGAGGTGTTATATTTTACCCTTTGACAAAACACACTACAATACAAAACGATAAAGTAACTTTTGACTTTAGCACACTATAATCCAAATCATTAAAATAGCTTTGCCTAAAGTGACTTTTCTGAAAATGACTTTTTCCTTTTTGTCACCGCTTTGCAGGATTGATTGTTTAGGTGTTAGATTGTGCTCTCTCCTTTATTCAGAATTAAGACTGCCATAAAAAATATTATACCAAAGCTGATCAGTTTTTATCTTTTCTTGCATGATCTCATTCATGACCTCTGCATTAGAATCTCGAGAATGAAAATATTTTCTATGCTCTAGGACCACCCAATGATTTGGTGCTCCATCTCACAACACTAATTTTTTCTTTCTCTTTTTACCCCGTTATTTTTTTTCTTTTCCAATTTTACCCTCCCATTTACACTAAGGGACCACATAAAAAATGGTGGTCCCGCCCCACAATAAATCCTCTCCTTGAGAATCTTCAAAATAAGAATTGAACCCTCGATGTCTAACTAGTTCATTAACAATATTATGAAAATGAATTACTTCTGAGCCTTGTGATGAACTTGGGCCAATTAGGTTGAGGTATACCAATATATCCAAATGTTAAATTTTCTTCAAATTATTATATATTATCATCAAACGTTATTAATTTAATCTCAATTAATAATAGTTTTCTAACTATCTTGATGTTAAAAATTATTCAGGCAACTAATTGATGTAATAATATTTTAAAAACTAAATTAATATTCTATGAAAATGTGTATAAACAAAAATTGGAGTTCTCATTTATCTTAGCACGTGATACAAATGTGACACTTTTCATAACTCAGTTGAACAATTGTTGGATGAATATATAGTTTCATGATTATTCCAGGTCAAATAATGAAAATTAGAAAATAATCCATTCTTAAAAGGCAAGTTGCGAAGCGGAAAAATTATTCGTTTTAATATTTCTTTCTCAAGACCATTTTTTTTTTAAATTAGTCATTTACTTCTCAAAATTTGTCTTAATTTAATCATTTGTGTACCGCTTGTGCGGAATATGGGAATGTGATGCATCATTTAGTATTCAAAATAAAGTATTTAATCACAAGGACTAAACCAAATTTAACCTTTTAAAGATTGTTTAAATTTGACCTAGTTCTAATGGTAATATGTTGAATTGGGTTAGATGGTGTTCACGGTCTGAATTGGTTTTGGAAGAAAAATTTATCCGATCCAACCCTTTTGGTTTCATCATATAATCATCCATTTGGTTTGAATTTTTTTTTCAAATCTGATCCGATCCAATCCAATCTAATTTTTTTGGTTTGGATTGTATCAGTTTTTAATTTTTTTGAAAAGCCTAAAATTTATTTAATGATTATTGTGCAAATAACATATCTTTTATATGTATTGGCTTTGTATTTTTTTTTTGAAATACAAAAGCATAAGCAAATGATGATCTAATTTTTTTGGGCAATGAGATATGAAACTCAACACAGATGAAATTTTACTGATGGGATGCAGCTAGATTTTTCTTGGATTTAGCTAATGGGTTAGTGGGTCTTGGATTTAGAATTTCTTGGACTATAATTGGGGAAAGATCCAAGTAGATAGAGAGATATTAATATATTGGAGCGGTTTTCACCAACCAAACTGAAAACAGATCCAATCTATTTAAAATTTGCGTTTTTTTTTATTTTTATTTTTCAGTTATCAATTTTTCGGTTCGGTCACCGTGGTTTGAATCGATCGATAAATATAACACCTCGGAAAATTAAATGTGAATTTATTTGATAGAATATGAGTTAGAATTGATGGATTAGTGAAAATCAGAGAATTATGGCCAAAATGGGCAAAAAGGGCAAAATGGTAATTTGCCAAAAACGTAAACTGAGGCATGAAAAATGGAGTTAGAGATTTAATATGACAAAAATAATGCCGAAAATGGAATCAGGACGGAAAATTGAGTGAATAGGCAAAATTGTGAAAAAGTGATGAATAGTGACTTTTTAAGTGAAAGATACTGCGGTACGAGTGTACCGATAAGTGTGAAATTTTTATCAATATTTTGAGGAAATAAAAATATGTCATGGACTGGGAAAATGTGTAGATTAAGAATTTGTGATCATAATTTTTATCGGGATTAAAGTTAGATCGCGTGTGGGACCCGTGGGATCAAAACCCACTTAAGTTCCCTCACTTTTTCCCCTCACCCTCACGCCCTCTCTCCTCCTTTTCTTCCTCCCTCCCGTGGGCTTCCTTCCCATTTGAAGAACAACACCCATTTCATCTCTTCTTTGGCCATTCTTCATTTCTCCACCAAATCCTTTGATTTTGGTGTTGAAATCTATTGTAAACAACCTTCTAAAGCCATTGGTGGTACTCTTAAGCCATGAAACCACCTCCATTGCTGCGTTTTGGGCAGGGACAGATCCGACCCCTTTGATGTTCTTGGAGTTTTGGGAGTTTTTGGATCTCCTTTGGATTGATGGAGCCTTGGTGGTGTTCATACACTAGATGGTGAGTATATTTGTGGTACTTTTGTGGTTGATTTTGTAGATCTAGAAATTATGCTTTGAATCTTTAATTTTAGATGTGTGATGATAGAGAGCTCAAATGGAAAAATGCTATTAGATGAAAAGGCCTTAGAATCATGCTTGTAAGCTAGAAATGCTATGATAAATTTTGGTGAAAAAGTTAGGTTTTTAACTTAGGAAAATTTGTGAAGATTTCATGAAAATTGGTATGTGGTGTAATTGAATAATTGAATGATGGACCATTGGTATAGGTTGATAATGTGATTATATGATTAGTGTGTGTGTTAAAATGGAATTGAAAACCTTGTAGAATCAACCTTTGAGGAATTCGAACCATAGAGGGGTTTGGAGGAAAAATGATGTAAAAGTGGTGTAGTTGAGATGGTATGATATAAAATGATGTTTAATTGGATGATGGTATAGTGTGTTATAGTGGAATGAGAAGAAAGAATGTGTGATTCATGATGTATTTGGTAAATTGATCTATAAAAGAGATTGAAGTAAAATGAATGATTACTTGAGATTTAATGATTGATTTGGAAATGGTTTGATAATCATGTTGTGGATTATCTAGGTTGCCTCTTTTGGACGCCTTGGAAGCGGGTAAGCTTGGAGCTTACGTTTGGAGCATGGGCTCGGTGTTGAGGTAACCTTTGGAACTGGGGTTTAGCCCTTGTGTGCTCCACCACACCTAGTGGAAGGTTGTGGTTGGATTATGTGATTATGGCATTGTGTGATTATGTGCTTGTATGCATATTGCTTGGATTGTATGAAAAATTGTTTGGTCACTGGCCAGTTGACGTGTGTTGGTTTGGACATCCGCTGGGTTCATCCTGTGTGAGAATGCCAGTTGGAATGTGCCATGGGGTCGACTCTGGGAGCGACACCAGGATGATCCAAATGGGGGACATCCGCCGGATAGGGCTCATGAGGAGTTCCGGTTGGGTTTTGCCATGGAGTCTTCTCAACCATGGGAGAGGCGCCAGGATTGTCTCGGGAGTTATATGATGGAGTCCTTGAACATGAATCCATGCGTGGATGTTCTCGGGTTGTCTCCAGTTGGTTGGTGATATTGTATTGCATGCATATTATATGATGTTATATTTGCACATTGAGTGAGCCATGGGGTGGAGAAACCTCCAGGGCCCTTGGTTTACTGAGATATATTTATATATCTCACCCCGTGTTGTGGGGCATCATTTCAGGTCAGGTTGAGCCTGGAAGAGTGGAGCATGAGGTGCATATTGGAGGCACCATGTGATGAGCATTGGAGTGGGATACACCTTGCATTGATTTAATGCTTTAAGACTTAGACCATGAACTTGTGCATGTTGAAAATGCCATGCCTTTGCATGTTCATGATTACATGTTAAATCCTTTAAATTGATGTATAAGTATGCCTTTAGAATCTATTGTATATTTGAGTGAGCATGGGACTTGTCCATTGCCACATTCATTGTAATTGAAGCCTTGGCAAATATGTTGTAAAATGGTCCATGTTTGATGTAAAACGGCCATTATATTAAAGACTTTGTAAATGATGCATAATCGAATGGAAATGCATGTTTGAAGGGCCTAGTGCCTACATTAGAGTATGTTTAAGTGTTGTGTGGAGTACTAAGGTGTTTGGGATGGATTACACAACCCTTTTTGGGCTTAAAATGCTGTAATCTGTCACTTTTGCTGCATAGTAATCGATTACCCAAGCATGGTAATCGATTACCATGCAACAGGGGACGAAATTTGGCTACTGTCTTCACTGGTAATCGATTACTGAGGCTTGGTAATCGATTACCATGTGAGGTAATCGATTACCCAAGCTTGGTAATCGATTACCAGAACAGAGGAGGTGAAAAATTAGCTACTGCCTCATTTTTGACAGGTGGTAATCGATTACCACCCACTGGTAATCGATTACCACAGTGTAAATTTTGAAAATTTAAGTTTTTCTAGACTAAAAGAAAGGGGTTCAACTTGATGGGTAGAACTCCAAATGGTTCGTGGTGTGAAACCACGCGTAGCTTATGTAAAGGGCTAGAACATGGTAAGAAATGAAAATAAGTTGATGATTTTAAATGAGTTGAAATAAAAGAAAGGTTAGTGATGTTAGTGAACTGAATGCTTCCGCGTATTGCATTTACAATTATAGTGTTGTTTTAATTGATTACGGAAAAAGGCTATTGTTAAGAAAAGGAATATGATAAAAGAAAAAAGTTGCCCGTAATTTAATTAACCCAATTACTGTGATTGTAACTGCGCTTAATATCATAATCAATGTTAACAATACCGGTACGTAACGGGCTGTTACATTTTATGGTATCAGAGCAGTTTCTTTAGGGAACTCTGATGATTGTGTAATTGAGGTGAGTGCTGTATAGTTGTACGTAGACCCTTATTGACTGCTACACATGTGATTCCTTAGTTTGGGCCTGATCAACCCATTTCTTTGTGTTCAATGTGTGGTCAGTGTAAGATGCCTTCGTGACAACCCTGGAGCACTAATGCCAGTCCTTAGGCTGAGGTGGTGGGTGCAGTGTTGACTGCTCCACGGAAAGATAGGTTAGTAAGTGAATTTGGTATAATTGAGGACTTAGTGAGAATAAATTGTGATACTGTCGTTGAGGACTTAGTGAGAATGAATTGATATAAGATTTTAACCACTTTGGTTAGAATGCTACCATAGTTGAATATGTGGTCTTATGGTGAGTAAGAATGATTGAATTGAGTTGATATTGGTATGGTGATGTTGGTGGTCTTTCCTAAATGTATGGGAGTTAGAACAATTGAGTATATGTGGGAATTAGTGGTATATCTTTGACATGGTGGGAATTGGAACCCCGATGAATTGTGAAAATTTGAATATGAGTGTTTATATGTAATATTGGATACCTTAGGGTAAAGTATAAGGTTATAAGACCCTTGATGAGGGCATACACTTGGATGACTTAATATGCTTGGATGTATAAATAAATTGAAATTTCAAATTTTGGATTGAGAATTGTGAGTAACTTGAAAGAATTATGGAAATGATGAGTAGATAATTCAATGTTGAAATTGGGACTTTAGTCCATGATGAATTAATGTTGGTTAGGTGTAAGGGAGGATATCGTATGTATGAAAAGTAAAATATAAGAAGTTGAGGAAATTGCCATGGATGGCACTGGATGAATTTGATATAAAGTATGAGAGTCCATAAGTTAAGGATGGTTGGACTTGACAAATGTGAGGTGAGAAAATATAACTGAGTGTGGTGTAGTAATGGTACTAGTATGCTTCCATAATGTTGAGTAGCATTAAAAGGTTAATGATGTGGCCTAACTTTAGGTGGATAATAATCCTGTGATGGCTAAGCGCCAGTATATATATATGTGTATATGTGTTTGTTTTGTGAAGGCCGGGGTGCCTAAATGTATATTTGTGTTGTTTTGAGTTAGTAAACTCGTGAGTAAAAGAAAAATTTTGCAACTGAAATTCCCTGTGATGGGAAAGGTTTGAAGAGATTGTCTCTTTGGAGTGTCATTGGACGCTCAATTTGGTATGGGATTCATGATGGAGTCCCGGTGTGCAAGTTACACCATGGTACACATGTGGTTAATAATGTGACAATTAATATTGTCCTGGGTTTCCCTTGTGGATTGAATCCTAAGAGGTGTTGCTCTTGGAAGTCCCAGGCGAGCACCGCTCGAAATTGAAAAGTATCTGGTGGTCCTGATGCGCTGAATGCATGGACTAGTAAGGAAGGGCACTCTTGGTGTCATAGTGAAATATTGAGAGAAAAGTAATGTCTGTTTAATGAAGTGGATCTTCTACAGTGCTGAGCATGGTTGCTACGAGTCATGATGGACAATGGGTTAGGACTGTACCGAACATGGGTACTGTTATGAATTGAAAGTTTTGTGTCAATATATGAGAAAGATGTTGGAATCATGTGAGGAGGATTATGCTATGGACTAAGAGTAATGACTAGTCAAGTTAAATGAGTATATTGTCGAGAAAAGAACCGTATTGGAAAATTATAGTGCATGGTGCAAAAGTAAGATATAACTAGTATACCACTATGTATCTATATAGGACTCTGTTTGCCGTTATATACGGATTTGATGTGAATGTGTTTATCTTTGTGTGGCTTATATGCCCGGATTATGTGGTTATCTCCGTATGGATTATGTTCCCGGAGATTATTATTATTTTATATAAGTAATGTAGTGTGAGGTAGAACCTTGAGTTAGTGGGACTGTTAGTACAACCATGGGCATGTTACCTCTTCTTGCGTGAATTATAAGGACAGATTCTCTGATTGGTGGGGCATTGCACCTGGGGCCCTTAGGACAGCAAGAGCTCGAGGGGTTAAACCTAAGGATGTTCTTACCCATTGCATTAGAGGATTGTATTTTGTGAGGAACGCAAGAGGTGAATTTTGGATAACTTAAGTGAACAGTAATATGCCAAATATGATGAAAAATGTGCAGTGCCATGAGATGGCAGTTTGGTGAGCACTCGGAGATGTGCATGAGTGTATACCAAGTGTGGTAGTATGAATTGTGGTTTTACGGAAGTTGTGAAATGAATTATTGGATTGTCACCCTATGTGAAGGAAATGAAAAATTGATTAGTACCGATGGATTGAGTCAAAGTCTTTTGGGAAGATTTGTGATGGCTAGATGTTAAGCTAAGTTGGTGGCCAAAGTGGCCAATGATTTTAAGTTGGTGGCCAAAGTGGCCAATGATTTTAAGAAGTGATTAATGATGATATAGTCAAGTAAGAAAGTGTGATACTAGTTGTTAAAGAGAAATGTATTTGGTAAAACAAAAGGCTGATACCTCTACCCTGGTGGTAGAGTTACTGATGGAGTTGTATAGAGGCAAATTATAGTGAGAGGTGTGTTGAGAATACACAATATTGATGTTGTTTTGGCTAGGTATCAAGATATATGATTGAGAGTGCTAATAGTACTTGAATAGTCAAAGAGACTTATGTAACAACTGAAATGAAATTATGAAAGTAATGATAATGATGGATTTAGTCCTGGTGGCATGATAAATAGGCTTTGAAAATCCCTATGTGATGGGACAGGTACGAGAAAGAGATGATATGTGACCTTGGAGTGATACATACTGGTTGAATGAAATGATGGTGAAGGTAAGGTATATGGAATGAAACACATGTGGAACTGATAGAGTGAGTATGGAACGGTAATTAAAGAAAATTGTTAGTTGAAACCTTAGGCATGTTGCCTTAAATGTGAGAAATCAATGATGGACCTATGTGTCAAGTTTGGAGATGGTTAGTTGAAATTGTAAGTATGATCTAGTGTAAGAAATTAATGAGTAAATCCATGGATGAAGGCTTTGAATTAGCCGATGTAGAGTATAAATTGTAATGTGTGGTCCATTGCGTACCAGTTAAATGTATTGAGGAAGTGATCCGCCGTTGTGTTTTGGCGAAAATTGGTAAACCTGTAGGGCTGGATTCGAAAGTTGAGCACTGGGATGGTGCTTGTTAAAGATAAGTGTTGAGGTGAAATGGTACGTTTTAGGTTAAGAACATGAGAAAAGCAAAATGTGTATGTACGAGTTGTGGCTAAATGCCAAGGATGGGGATTTATCCATCAGAAAATAAAAGTATAGTGAGTGAGAACTAGAGGACTACTCGGTGAATTGCACTGAGGGGCTGTGAGATTCCATAATAGTGTTTGAGGTGGAATAAGGAATGTGGAGCAATTGATGACGAAAGTTGTTACTCCGTAGAAATAAAATTCAAAGAAGGATAATTGTGGCTGTATTGTGTCAGAAAGAAATAGTTGCCTGTGTGGCACCGATTGGACAGAATGTGGTATGATCTTATAGGTATAGTTGTGGATATGTTAATTAGGTGGGAAAACCTGCCAAGAGAAATTATGGGCTATATGTGTTAGGTAGCCGGACTTGTGAAAAGAAATTGAAAAGAAATTGAAAGAAATTGGCTTGGTAAAGCAGAGAAAGTGCACAACTGTGTGGTGCGCTCCGGTTGTTCACATGTGGTGTCGCCGGTTGAGATTGAGATTGAGGTTGGGAAGGACTTGAGGTCTCCCATTGAGCCTTAGAAAGGCAAGACTATTGTGAAATGTGGCTGAAAAGCCAAAAAGATGGAAATGTAAATATTTAATTGGTTGTCCGCACACTGGATGAAGCTACTTGGGGTCGGGAGACTGAGATTCTCCGGCTGTATCCTAAGTTAGCATATGTGCATAGTTGATTTTGCGGACAAAATTCCTAAAAGGTGGGGTGAATATAACACCTCGGAAAATTAAATGTGAATTTATTTGATAGAATATGAGTTAGAATTGATGGATTAGTGAAAATCAGAGAATTATGGCCAAAATGGGCAAAAAGGGCAAAATGGTAATTTTCCAAAAACGTAAACCGAGGCATGAAAAATGGAGTTAGAGATTTAATATGACAAAAATAATGCCGAAAATGGAATCAGGACGGAAAATTGAGTGAATAGGCAAAATTGTGAAAAAGTGATGAATAGTGACTTTTTAAGTGAAAGATACTGCGGTACGAGTGTACCGATAAGTGTGAAATTTTTATCAATATTTTGAGGAAATAAAAATATGTCATGGACTGGAAAAATGTGTAGATTAAGAATTTGTGATCATAATTTTTATCGGGATTAAAGTTAGATCGCGTGTGGGACCCGTGGGATCAAAACCCACTTAAGTTCCCTCACTTTTTCCCCTCACCCTCACGCCCTCTCTCCTCCTTTTCTTCCTCCCTCCCGTGGGCTTCCTTCCCATTTGAAGAACAACACCCATTTCATCTCTTCTTTGGCCATTCTTCATTTCTCCACCAAATCCTTTGATTTTGGTGTTGAAATCTATTGTAAACAACCTTCTAAAGCCATTGGTGGTACTCTTAAGCCATGAAACCACCTCCATTGCTGCGTTTTGGGCAGGGACAGATCCGACCCCTTTGATGTTCTTGGAGTTTTGGGAGTTTTTGGATCTCCTTTGGATTGATGGAGCCTTGGTGGTGTTCATACACTAGATGGTGAGTATATTTGTGGTACTTTTGTGGTTGATTTTGTAGATCTAGAAATTATGCTTTGAATCTTTAATTTTATATGTGTGATGATAGAGAGCTCAAATGGAAAAATGCTATTAGATGAAAAGGCCTTAGAATCATGCTTGTAAGCTAGAAATGCTATGATAAATTTTGGTGAAAAAGTTAGGTTTTTAACTTAGGAAAATTTGTGAAGATTTCATGAAAATTGGTATGTGGTGTAATTGAATAATTGAATGATGGACCATTGGTATAGGTTGATAATGTGATTATATGATTAGTGTGTGTGTTAAAATGGAATTGAAAACCTTGTAGAATCAACCTTTGAGGAATTCGAACCATAGAGGGGTTTGGAGGAAAAATGATGTAAAAGTGGTGTAGTTGAGATGGTATGATATAAAATGATGTTTAATTGGATGATGGTATAGTGTGTTATAGTGGAATGAGAAGAAAGAATGTGTGATTCATGATGTATTTGGTAAATTGATCTATAAAAGAGATTGAAGTAAAATGAATGATTACTTGAGATTTAATGATTGATTTGGAAATGGTTTGATAATCATGTTGTGGATTATCTAGGTTGCCTCTTTTGGACGCTTTGGAAGCGGGTAAGCTTGGAGCTTACGTTTGGAGCATGGGCTCGGTGTTGAGGTAACCTTTGGAACTGGGGTTTAGCCCTTGTGTGCTCCACCACACCTAGTGGAAGGTTGTGGTTGGATTATGTGATTATGGCATTGTGTGATTATGTGCTTGTATGCATATTGCTTGGATTGTATGAAAAATTGTTTGGTCACTGGCCAGTTGACGTGTGTTGGTTTGGACATCCGCTGGGTTCATCCTGTGTGAGAATGCCAGTTGGAATGTGCCATGGGGTCGACTCTGGAGCGACACCAGGATGATCCAAACGGGGGACATCCGCCGGATAGGGCTCATGAGGAGTTCCGGTTGGGTTTTGCCATGGAGTCTTCTCAACCATGGGAGAGGCGCCAGGATTGTCTCGGGAGTTATATGATGGAGTCCTTGAACATGAATCCATGCGTGGATGTTCTTGGGTTGTCTCCAGTTGGTTGGTGATATTGTATTGCATGCATATTATATGATGTTATATTTGCACATTGAGTGAGCCATGGGGTGGAGAAACCTCCAGGGCCCTTGGTTTACTGAGATATATTTATATATCTCACCCCGTGTTGTGGGGCATCATTTCAGGTCAGGTTGAGCCTGGAAGAGTGGAGCATGAGGTGCATATTGGAGGCACCATGTGATGAGCATTGGAGTGGGATACACCTTGCATTGATTTAATGCTTTAAGACTTAGACCATGAACTTGTGCATGTTGAAAATGCCATGCCTTTGTATGTTCATGATTACATGTTAAATCCTTTAAATTGATGTATAAGTATGCCTTTAGAATCTATTGTATATTTGAGTGAGCATGGGACTTGTCCATTGCCACATTCATTGTAATTGAAGCCTTGGCAAATATGTTGTAAAATGGTCCATGTTTGATGTAAAACGGCCATTATATTAAAGACTTTGTAAATGATGCATAATCGAATGGAAATGCATGTTTGAAGGGCCTAGTGCCTACATTAGAGTATGTTTAAGTGTTGTGTGGAGTACTAAGGTGTTTGGGATGGATTACACAACCCTTTTTGGGCTTAAAATGCTGTAATCTGTCACTTTTGCTGCATAGTAATCGATTACCCAAGCATGGTAATCGATTACCATGCAACAGGGGACGAAATTTGGCTACTGTCTTCACTGGTAATCGATTACTGAGGCTTGGTAATCGATTACCATATGAGGTAATCGATTACCCAAGCTTGGTAATCGATTACCATAACAGAGGAGGTGAAAAATTAGCTACTGCCTCATTTTTGACAGGTGGTAATCGATTACCACCCACTGGTAATCGATTACCACAGTGTAAATTTTGAAAATTTAAGTTTTTCTAAACTAAAAGAAAGGGGTTCAACTTGATGGGTAGAACTCCAAATGGTTCGTGGTGTGAAACCACGCGTAGCTTATGTAAAGGGCTAGAACATGGTAAGAAATGAAAATAAGTTGATGATTTTAAATGAGTTGAAATAAAAGAAAGGTTAGTGATGTTAGTGAACTGAATGCTTCCGCGTATTGCATTTACAATTATAGTGTTGTTTTAATTGATTACGGAAAAAGGCTATTGTTAAGAAAAGGAATATGATAAAAGAAAAAAGTTGCCCGTAATTTAATTAACCCAATTACTGTGATTGTAACTGCGCTTAATATCATAATCAATGTTAACAATACCGGTACGTAACGGGCTGTTACAATAAACACCCCTAAACTAGACATTGTAATACTGCATAACATTCTAAAGCACAAGATTGTATGTCCAAAAAATTAATTATTAAAAATTGTGGGCTGAATTGATTAGCAAAATCTCAGGTTGATGATTTAATATAAAACTATATCCGTGGAGTTTGTGACTATAACAAAAATAGCATAATCTAAATAAAATGTAGTGCTAGACATAATTTAACAAATCGTGAATGTTGTTATATATAAAACTAGTTTACATGAAAAACAAATCATTCAATTGTTTGTTTCATAATGAACTGTTAGATTTCTCCATATTCATCAGCTTAATAGTTTAGGTTTATAACATCACTTAGAAATTGGAATAGTCCCGAAACCTGAGACACCATATAATTTTTGCTTGTAAGCACCAAATGGTGACAACCTGAGCTTCATGCATGTAGGAACAGAAAGATCATTGCAACTGAAGAATGATATAGATAAATGTACTATACATGCTATCCTAGAACACTTTCGGATTAAGCATCAGCATCAAGTAGAACATGCTTCACAATTACACCTTATAACTTGTCCATCCATTGAAGGATACTGTCTTGAGAACAAAATTGCAAATTCTGCATGAAAAATCAGAATCACTGAGCAATGAAAGAATGATAATATATTGGACTATAGAGAACTATGCTTACAGAAAGAAAAATTGGAGGAGTATCCAATTCCAGGTGTCAAGGAAAGAAATTCCATAATATACATTATCATTTCTAGCCAAATTATTTGCACTGCAAGCAAAGCTGTTGATAGTGGTAGAGTGCAATCCAGAATCATTTAAGAGGGTAGAATAATCTAACATCTCCTTGCATAATAAGATGTCTTCCAAGCCATCAAAGTCACAGTTTTCAACAACAGCCCGTGATTCACTAGGTAACCATGCAGGTTCACCCGTATTGTCCTCATTTTGAACATCAGATGGTGGGGCATGTGATTTTCCAGGTATAGACTTGGCATCCTAGTTCATAAATATTCACATTTCAAAAACAAACCAAAGAATGTACTTGTTTGGAAAAAGAGTGTAAAAAGGTTATATGACCTTACTTCTATTCTCATTAGTACTTAAAAACAAATTTTAAGAGAAAATCAAGTTCACTTGTTTCTAAGATTTGTCCATCAAGTGTTTTTGTAGGACTAGAAGTTGAAATACAAATGCAATCTTAAATGCTATGCTTGATTCTGAGGTAGAATGTTGTATTTGATTTTTCTTTTTCATTTGAATTTCATACAAGATGATCATCATAGCTTCCTCAAAGTTTAATTTAATCATCAAAGCAAACTAAATGTAAATAGAATGGCTACTACACACCTGGCTGAATGACAGAAGTTCATTTTCATCAAAATTGTCATCACAATCAACACATTCTCCTGAACGAGGTCGACTGGGAGGATTTGGTTTTGGGGTTCTTGGACTTGTTCGTGGTGCCATGTCAGAATCTTCAACCATTGAATTTTCTTCATTTGTCTCAGTCTGCTTATTCTGTTGATAAAAGATTTTTGAAACCACATATTCACCATCCTTCTCATCTTCTTCACTCCCTAGATGGTACTAATGTAACACCCAATTGGATTTATATGGCTTAGACACTTTCTTAGATCTTATATAAAGAACCATAATCTTTTTAAAGACCTTATGTACTCCATCTTCTATTACAGGTTTGGTTTTACCAGTCTTGTGCCAGCAAACATGCTCCTCAGTCAAACCATGTTGATGATGAATCTTTCTACGCTTTCTTTGTCCAGTAGCATATGCATTAATTGTTCTGTGAAAGAAATGGACATTATTCCCATCTTTCTTAGAACTTGAAACAAAACAGGTATAATTTGATTAGAGAAGGTGCTCCAGAAAAAACGCATTTAGTCTGGAATTGGTCAGAGTCAACTGTTGGATTTTATGTATAATTGTGTAGACAATCTATTGGTTATGAATAAGAAGTGGGTTAAGGAAGAAAAGAGAAAAGGGAAGTTAAAGGGGTGTGTGGGTTTAAGAAGTACCACATTGGACAGCTAGTAGGAGGTGAGTGAGTTTATAAGCTCCCACCTCACGCTTCTAAATTTTTTGTCTTAAGGAGGCACATTCTATGGGCTCAGATTTAATTCCTCATACTGCAGCATACGTTCATCTGTCTGTTCCATTATACTGACATCAAGTAAGTCTGTTCCAATTTTTCATAATTGCACTGTGTATGATAATTCTGATCATTTATCTTCTCTGCTTTATACATGGGTTCAAACCTTTTAGTGATTTAATATCACCCTCTGTCTTTAATAACACCAACTTGCAAATTCAATAGCCAGGATTGTATAAAGTGAATTAGAAGATGATCATTAAAACCTTGCTTGCCCACTAAGTCAGGAAGGTTTTAAGTAGTCTTCTTTGATATTTTTGTCAGGTTTAGCATATTGACTTCATTTTGTTGGTGTATCAGTAGAATTGAGTATTGTTAAAAGAATGGTAAATGTTTAAATATCTGAAAGGAAAAGATCAGAGAACCCTCACCTGGAAGATTTTCTGGATGTGTGTAGCAAATACCCTGGTCTCCTTCTATAGTTGGGATGAACTCTTGGATAAACATGTGCTGCTCTTTGTTTTCAATACAACATTTTGCTGCTAAATGTTGTAAAAGTTCAACATCAGAAGGGTCAAACTTTACACCAGCAGGAAAGCCAGGCCACTCAGAAGAAACCTACACAGGCAAAGGAATGTTCCTAATGAAACATCTGCAATCAATCAAAATTTATGCAGAACTATTTCAAGAATTTAATCCTAGTATGAAGGTGAAATTTGCAAATTTTTAACATTAAGAACTTGAATTAATTGTATGAGCCAAAAGAAGTAAAATGTAAGTTAAAGGAATTGGAGCATGTACAAACTCATGGTAACATCAAGAACTCTAATATAAGAGCATTGTTTATTGCTTATAGACTTATAACATTTCTCTATGTTGGTGCATGTGTAATTTTCAAGACCAATATATGGACTGAGATTGAATATTATGTTGAATTCAAGCATACATCACTGTTATCAATATGGTAATGACATTTTGGGCATTCACGATATGCTCCAAAGTCCTTGATTTGATCAGCTGATGACAGAGAAATATTTTTCAGTTTCTTTGCAAATCCTCCAATGTCAATAAGCCAGCTCCTGCAAAACAAATATACTCTTAGCTCATTGTTCCTTTAAAAAACATTGTTTACTTGAAGAATTTCATTTAAATATAGTTAAACAGAAGTTTGGTTCAAAAAACAGAAAGAGAAGAAACTACAAGGGTGCATAAAGAAGTGGAAACTATACTAGTTATTAGGAAATAAACCATAATTCATTAACAATTCACAAGAATGTCTCACCAAAACAGCTTGTGAGACTATAATTTCTAAGATAACTATAGTAGAAGTGAAAGTTCTACCTCTTCTCTTGATGTCACTGAGTATATTTAATAATATGAATGAAAAATTATGTATGGTCCAACCAAGTAAAAGAAAAACAGAGATGGGGACAAAAAGAAGAAAAGCATGGAAGAAAGATGGGATTTTGGGAACCCAAATCTATGTATTGCTATTGATTCTGGACGCTGAAGGACAGCAAACTCTAAAAGATCTATGATAGTAGCAATGCATTCTACAGCCTATGAAATTAAATATAGAAATGAACACTAGTTTTTATGTTGTGCTGCTACTAATAAAATTAAGCAAAAGCTTAAACATAGGGGATATAAAGTTTTAGTGTTTTACCCAACAAATCAGCCCAAAATCATAGCAAGATTTGCTTATATCTTTATAATATCATCAGGTAGAGATCCTATAATAGGATATATATGAATATATAATATTTGATAGATTAACCAAGACTTGTGCAAACAGCCTTACGTGAGAATGTGCATTGTCAATTACTCATATCTCTTAAATAATGTTAATTGTCACTCTTGAAATTCTCTTAAAATAGACTTGTTCTACCAATTGCCTCGTTTAGAGGAGTGTAACATCTCGGACGGTGACGAGAGCGGAGAGTGATCGCCGGTGCGAAAGGGCATGGACAAGGAGCGGCTCTTGTCAGACTTCTAGCGGGGGTTACATGAATGAATCGAATCAATACCCAAAAGAGAGGAGTTCCAAAAACTGTGCAGGTATGACACTGTACAGTTTGAGATAGCTTATAAGAATTAATTATTACTACCTATACTAACAAGATGCATCTACCTTCACATGACCGTATCCCTAAGACAAATGGCTGTATTTCAATCATCATGAGAGCCACAAATCATTATTTAGCACTTCACAAATGTTTCCTTCCCTCAATGCACTATCAGTAGCAGAAAGGAACTGAAAGTATTTCCAACTTAAGCAGCAAACATTAGAAACTCTCTATGTATATATGTCTTTAATTACCGGCTAACTAAGTTTCCATATATGGAAAAAAGTCAATACATGCAGTCGTACACCAACAGTAACACCATCAACTTCAAAAGCCAGAACTCAACCATGTGATGTGATGTAACAAACAAGAGACCAATAAAAAAAGAAAAAAAAAACAAGCAGGGGAACATTCCTCTGACACTAGCTGTTGAAGTAAAACCACCCAGAAAAGAAAGATTGGATTTTTACCCATCAACACTAGAAAGGGACTTCAACCCACAATCCCAATTCATAAGATCATGTAGAGATAACCGAAAATGGGGTGTTGAGAAAATAGCAAAAGATAGAAACTTTGTAAGCAAAACATGAAACTTGCATCGCAATCTGCTAATGCTTAGTGCACAAGTGCTAAGCTCACCTAGCCATACTTAGTGCACATGTAACATCCCACATAATTAGTAAAATACATAAGTACTATATGTTATAGGTACATGTGTAGAATTCGGATTTATGGTGTAGGTTTGATGGCTTGCGAATTGTTTGATCTTTATCCTTGGATGAGACTAAGGTAAGTATTTAAATTAAATCATAGGAGGGTGCTTATGTAGGCATGTGAAATTTATTAAAATCATAAGAGTAATTTGATTGTGTGTGTTATAAGGCTTTTGTGTTATAGGACTTTGGAAGTGGGCTAGTGTGGGTGGACTTGCCACCCTTAGACTTGTCTTATTGGATCCATTGTAGGTGTAGGCCAATGGTCCAAGGAGGCTTTTGGACCTAGCTAGTTCAGCCCAATGTTGAACCCACTTACCTCCCCTAAGCCTTGTCCAACAAGGCTGTCTTGTGCAGCAAGGTACACCACATGGCTAGATGTATTTCACTCCTCATTTCATGCGCATAAGAGAGTAATTGGGACTTTGAAAATCTGCCAATTTTTCCCTTGCTAAACCGCCACCTCACCCCTTGCATGTGCACATTTGACTTCAATTTCATTGCATGGAAGACACATGTACACCTTTGCATCATTTTGGGCTGCATACATCTCACCTTTAGGCGCACATGGAGGGGCATAGATCAGATTTTTCTATGACACAAAACTGCCTAACTTGTTGACTTGGAGAACCACCTTACACCTTCCATCATGAGGCTGCAATGTGCAGATTTTTGCATGCTTTTGGCAGTCCATCATGAGCCAAATCTGCCCCTTGCTTCCACATGCAACCAAAGAAGGATTTTGGGGCTGCAACCTCTCATCCCATGTGCACATAGACTGCATCAATTCAGATTTTTGGCTGCCACATAGTTGTCTTGCTTGTTGACTTAGTAAACCTCCTAGCATGTGCTCTTGATGACACCTCCTCCACTCCACCTTGTGCGCATGGTTTGGTCATTTGTGTGAAAAATTCTGACTTAATAGCACTCATTCAGATCTGAACATATCTCCCTCACCTCCTTGCATGTGCATAGAGTAACTAAGAAGCAAACCCTTTGCTTGTTCAGCCCAAGTGTGCAGCCCCACTTCTTCAAGCAACCAGAATTTTCATGATGCTTAATCATTGTCACCTCTCCTCACTTTCCCTTTAAGTATGCGCATAAGGAAGGGCTGGCCTCATGTACAAGTGCAGCCAACTCTCCTTCCTCATCTCCCTCACCCTCCTAGCCGAACATACTGCCCTCTTGGAGAAAGAAAAACTTTGCTAAGACAACTCACCTTCCCTCACTGTCCAGCCTTGTCCTCAACCTTGAAGCTGTCCAAGTTTGTTCCTCCTCACCTTGTATGCGCATAGATCATCATAGGAAGTGGGGACTTGTTGTGTAGTAAAGCTAGAAGGTGGTGTGTGATTCTTGACCAAGAAGTGTGTGCTACAAGAGGTAAGCCTTGAACTTAGAACACTCTCATTGTGTAACCATGTGTGTGTGCTTGAATGTCTCCTTGATTATGTGTGGTTTTGGATTCAAGTATGAGCATGGTAAAAGTAGAATGGTGGAGCTATTTCATGATGATTTGTATGCTTAAGTTATGGAATGGAAGCCTCATGGTTATGTTTAAGTTCATGCCACTGTTTCTTGTATGAATATGCCACTGTTTTGAAGAGAAATATGCCACTGTTTCCCTATGAATGTGCCACTGTTTTGAGGATAAAATGTCACTGTTTCGGTTTGATAAGATCACCTATTTGATGCCACTGTTTCTGCATAAAATGCTCACTGTTTTAGTCCATTATGTGCCACTGTTTCTGCATAAAATGCTCACTGTTTTAGTCCATTATGTGCCACTATTTCTGCATAAAATGCTCACTGTTTTAATGCCACATATGTCACTGTTTAGCACCAAAAACACTCACTGTTTTAGTACTTAATGAGCCACTGTTTCTGCATAAAATAACCACCATCTTGATGTCCAAACACTACCCTTTATGCCACTGTTTTAATGTCTAAAAATCATGATTTTTATCACTGTCTTGGATATTCAAATGCATCATTCATGCCACTGTTTTAATGTTCAAAAAACCACTCCCTTTGCCACTGTTTTGATGTGCAAATATCACCACTAATGTCACTGTTTTAATGATTAAATACTACCATTCATGCCACTGTTTTGATGCGCAAAAGCCACTGATTATGTCACTGTTTTAACGTTCAAATGCCACTGTTTCTGCCACTGTTTGATGTCACTGTTTCTGCCACTGTTGATGTCCAAAGAGCCACTGTTTCTGTTTCAAAATGGTCACTGTTTCTGCTGTATGTTCACTGTTTTCCTGCTGTAAAACGTCACTGTTTCTGTCCACTGTTTTTAAGGAAAATACCACTGTTTTCTGCTCACTGTTTTAAAGAACAACTCACTGTTTCTGCTCACTGTTTTAAGCACAAACGTCACTATTTTCTGCTGTAAAAACACTGCTGTATGCTGTAAAAACACTGCTGTATGCTCACTGTTTTCCACTGTAAAACACTGTTGTATGCTCACTGTTTCTGCTGTAAATAGCCACTGTAAATGATTGGTTGTAATTGATTTAGGTGCGCTTAAGAAGTGAGATACTTCGCTGCTGTTTGGTATTATTTAAGGCACGCAAAGGTAAGTGTCAGGCGATATTACCTAATGTGACTATTGACTACTGGTATAAAATTGTGACATGATGCTCCATATTCCGTAAAAGTATTATGTTTCTTATGATGAAAGGAAACTGCCAAAATTGTGCCGTGATGGCTATATGATTATGAGGTAAAGACGTTATGTGGCAGCATAACGCATATGAAAAGTATATGTGCCGTGATGGCTATATGAAAGGTATATAAGCATATGCACCTTACATCATACCGCATTTTTACGCTTTGTGTGTGAAAGCATAGCATGACATGCATGTATCAAGATCATATAGGCCTTGTTTTAGAATAGTTATGTACAGGACCATGTGTTTGAGCAAGCATCATATAGGCATCCCCAAGGTACCGGGGTATGGGACACTTGGCATCAGTCCGCATAGGCCCACAGTTGGAATCCACATGGAGCTCAGGTGCCAAGGGATATTTGATTCCACTGTGAAGTGCGCGCACGACGGTGCTAAAAGCGCAAAGGAAAGGCGTTATATACGCAATATATGAATATGATGAAAAGGAAAAAGGAAAAGGAACAAGGATATGTTGAAGTGACTGTTTATGATTTTGTGCCTAGTTAATACTGTTATATTATTGGTTTTGTTGCCACACTACTGGGATTATTCTCACCCCTTCGGGGCTGCTATTTTCCTAAATGGCAGGAGGACATAAAAGCACATGAAGACGTGATGTTTGCTGTTGCTTGCTGATGAATGGACTTGTACTGTTGCTGTTTGTTTGATTGGATGACTGTAATGCTTAATATTTTGGTACTCTTGGATGACTGTAGACTTTATCATCTCTATTTTATCTTGAACTTTTATGAACAGCGGCTATTTTGGAAAATGTTTGTGAAAGGAATTTTTGAAAGACTTATGTGCTGAAATTTTTACAGTGCACCTTACGGGTGGTGTTTCTATGAGCAAACGAACTCCGATTTACTATTATCTTATATGCACGCGAAGCCCCGAACGTGCTCTTCCTAAATCACTTAAAACATTTTTTTATCGTCCAAACAGAAGTTATAAGAATTATTGAAACGTCTTACGGACTTGTACTTAGCATAAAAATCTTTGTTAGCTCATGTGACGTTAACGACTCTAATTCCGCTTAGCAAACGACTCTCTTGGATGCATACAAGGGAGGGCGTTTCACTAATTGGTATCAGAGCAGTTTGGTCCATGGATTTGCTTGTGTTTGATTGAATTGATTGTTGATTGTGTTTATCTGCTGATTGACTGTCTAAATGTGCTATAGTTTAAGTATGTATTAGCTAGTGTAGTTAGATTGTTAGGACCGTTCTGTGATAAGACACGGATGCATAGTTAACTTGTCCGAATTGAACCCGAGTACCTACTTGGGACTGCTGCCATGAATAACTTGTGGTGAGCCTGATCAACTCATTTCCTGATATTGTGAGTGCAGAATCATGGCAGGTGGTCGCGGTTCAACTCGGGGAAGGTCTGGCGATGCGGAAGAGGATCTTATCACTACCATTGGGGGACTGGCAACGTTTATCCAGAATATGAGCCAAGAATGGCGCGACCATAGGCAACAGAATCAGAACCAACCCCCACTGCATGAAAATGCAGAAGAAATTGCCCGTCGTAGGTTGAAAGACTTCCGCAACTTCCAACCACCTACCTTTGAGGGTGAAGACAACCCCGAGGCTGCAGCGAAGTGGCTGCAGATGATCGAGCATATTTTCGAACGCATGGCATGCCCAGAAGCGCAGAAGACTGATTACGCGTCGTACCAGCTGATGGGGGAAGCTTTAACATGGTGGACTGGTGCGAGGGCTCTGCTGAGAGCTCAGGACGTTGAACTGACGTGGGCCGTATTCAGACAAGTATTTTTGGATAAGTATTTTCCTAAGGCAATGAGAAGAATGAAGCACACTGAACTGCTGTCACTCAGGCAGGATAACATGACGGTTAATGAGTATATTGCAAAATTTGGGCAGCTGATCGAGTACGCCAACTTTGACCGAAACATTTATGATGAAGAATGGCAGGTGGAGAAGTTCGAAAGCGGATTACATCCGGAAATCCGTAAACTCATTTTGACGACGGCTAATCGTACACTTCCGGAACTCATCAACCAGAGTCGTCAGGCAGAAGGAATCATTAATGAGGCCAAGAACTTGAACAAGCCACCAACACAATTCCACGGAGGAAACCGAGCAGGCAGATTCTTCAGGACGGCACCTGGTAGGGGTCGAGGCAGAGGTACGCAGTTGCAGGCGCGACCTGGAAATTTTAAGAGAAGCTATACTGTGGGTCAATCGTCGACTGGACGTCAGGGCGCGACCGTTTGTGCTACATGTGGAAAGAATCACTTTGGAGTCTGTCGCAAGAACAACAATGCATGTTTCAGATGTGGCCAGCAAGGACATTTTGCTTACAAATGCCCCCAGAACGCTGATCAACAGCCTACGCAAGCACGGGTGTTCACATTGGATGCAAATGAAGCACAGAAGTTTCCCAACCTGATCAAAGGTAATGTCACTTTAAATGGTCACCCAATTTCTGTTATCTTTGATTCTGGAGCGTCTGGCTCTTTTATGGCAAAGCATACCGCTATGAGAATAGGCATCACCCCAACCCCGTTACCTTATGAGTTACACATCAGCACACCTACTGGAGGATCGTGCACAGCCTCAGAGATCTGCAGAGGTGTTACCTTGCAGTATGAAGGGAACACGTATACAGTTAACTTGGTGGTCCTACCGGTATTCAATTTTGATGTGATTATCGGTATGGACTGGTTGTCGGAAAACGGGATAACATTGGACTGTCGAGCGAGGAAAGTCGTTGTTCCTGCGAAAGATGGTAATTTTCAACCTTTCTCTCTCATTTCTTTATTGCAAGTTAGAAAAGAGCTCCGCAAGGGAGCAGCAGGGTATCTTTTGTCGATCGAGGCTGAGACCTCGGTTGACAATCAAATTCAGAATGTACCGGTAGTTAGAGAATTCGAGGAGGTATTCCCGGATGAAATACCTCGATTGCCTCCTCATAGGGAAATAGAATCTTCTATCGAACTTGTTCCTGGAGTTGGACCAATCTCCATTGCCCCGTATCGTATGGCGCCGTTGGAGCTTCGCGAGTTGAAGAAGCAGATAGAAGAGCTTTTGGCAAAGGAATTTATCAGACCGAGTACTTCTCCATGGGGTGCTCCAGCCATCTTGATTAAGAAGAAGGATGGAAGTTTACGTCTGTGTGTAGATTACCGCCAGCTGAACAAAGTAACGGTGAAGAATAAGTATCCGCTACCGAGGATCGACGATTTGATGGACCAGCTGAGAGGAGCCAGAGTTTTTTCCAAGATAGATTTACGATCGGGATACCATCAGATCCGGGTCAAACCGGAGGATATTCCGAAAACCGCTTTTAGGACTCGTTATGGGCACTACGAATATCAGGTGATCCCATTCGGACTTACGAATGCTCCAGCGGTATTCATGGACTACATGAACCGCATCTTCCGCCCGTTCCTTGATCAGTGTGTTATTGTGTTTATCGACGACATCCTGATTTACTCAGCTAATGAAGAGCTGCACGCGGAACATCTGAGGATTGTCTTGCAAATCTTGAAGGAGAAGCAGTTGTACGCGAAATGGTCGAAGTGCGAGTTTTGGCTTAAAGAGGTCCAGTTTCTGGGCCATGTCATTTCATCAGAAGGTATCGCGGTGGACCCCAGCAAAGTTGAAGCTGTCATGAATTGGGAACGACCCAAGACTGTCACCGAAGTAAGAAGTTTCTTAGGTCTTGCTGGATATTATCGAAGGTTCATCCAGAATTTCTCTCAGATAGTGCAACCTCTTACCCGTCTCACTCGGAAGGACAAGCCTTTTGAGTGGACTAAAGCTTGTGAAGAATGTTTCTTGGAACTAAAGAGCAGATTGACGAGTGCTCCCGTACTCACGATTCCGGATCCTACCCGAAAGTTCGAAGTATACTGTGATGCGTCGCTGAAAGGACTTGGATGCGTGTTGATGCAGGATCGTATGGCGGTAGCTTACGCATCTCGACAACTTAAGCCTCACGAAGAAAATTATCCTACGCACGATTTGGAGTTAGCAGCTATAGTGTTCGCACTTAAAATCTGGAGGCACCACTTGTATGGTTCGCAGTTTGACGTGTTCAGCGATCATAAGAGTTTGAAGTACTTGTTCGATCAGAAGGAGTTGAATATGCGGCAACGACGGTGGATGGAATTTCTGAAGGACTATGATTTTGAACTTAAATACCACCCAGGAAAGGCAAACGTGGTAGCTGACGCCCTGAGTAGGAAGACACTGAACACTGCAACTCTAATGATGGAAGAGCTGAAATTGTTTGAGGCCTTTCGAGACTTGAACTTATCGGTAGACGAGAGAGGGAATAGCATAAGATTGGGAAATATAAAGGTGGAGAATGAATTGATCAGTAGAATTAAGGAGGCTCAGAAAGATGAAGAGTTAGTCCGTGATTTGGTTGGCAACCAAGATGTTGTAAAGGATGAGAATGATGTTTGGAGATTTCAAGGACGGCTGGTTGTGCCGAATGAAGAGTTGAAGCAAGAAGTTTTACAGGAGGCTCACAAGGGTAAGTATGCAGTTCATCCTGGATCCACGAAGATGTACCATGATTTGAAGACCTCGTTTTGGTGGCCGGGTATGAAGCGTGATATTGCGGAGTATGTATCTCGATGCTTAACTTGTCAGAAGGTGAAGTACGAACATCAGAAACCGTCAGGACTCCTTCAAACTTTGGAGATTCCCGAATGGAAGTGGGACAGTATCGCGATGGATGTTGTAGTTGGACTTCCTCGGACGCGAGAAGGATATGATGCTATCTGGGTGATTGTTGATCGTTTAACGAAGTCAGCTCATTTCTTGCGTGTTAGGACCACATATAATACAGAGAGACTTGCCAGGATTTACCTGCAGGAGATTGTGAAGCTGCACGGAGTTCCTACGAGTATTGTCAGTGATCGTGATCCCAAGTTTACATCTAAGTTCTGGGAATCTTTTCAAAGAGCATTAGGGACCCATTTGAGGTTGAGTACTGCTTACCATCCGCAGACCGATGGACAGACGGAACGCACCATTCAAGCATTAGAGGACATGTTACGAGCATGTGTTTTGGAGTTAGGAGGCAGCTGGGATAACTATCTTTCTTTGATTGAATTCGCTTACAACAATAGTTACCACTCCAGTATTCAGATGGCACCGTACGAAGCTCTGTATGGGAGAAAATGCAGATCACCTTTGTGCTGGACGGAAGTGGGTGAGCGAAGTATGTTAGGACCCGATCTAATTCAAGAAACATCCGAACAAGTAAAGAAGATTCGAGAAAATATGCAGGCCAGACAGAAGAATTATTACGACAAGCGTCATAAGCCTCTATCTTTCGAAGTCGGAGACCATGTGTTCTTGAGAATCACTCCTACTTCGGGACTCGGAAGGAGAATGGGAGTTAAGAAGTTAAGTCCACGGTACTTAGGACCGTATCTGATTATGGACCGGATTGGAGAGTCTGCATACCGGTTGGCTTTACCACCCAATCTGTCAGGAATTCACAATGTATTTCATGTGTCACAGCTACGGAGGTATCTCTCTGACCCATCTCACGTGTTACAGCCGGAGGAGATGGAACTAAAGGAAAATCTGACTTATCAAGTTCAACCGTTCCAAATTCTTGAAAGATCCGTCAAGCGACTCCGTTCTAAAGAGATCCCGTTGGTGAAAGTATTGTGGAACAACAGATCGGCAGCTGAAGCCACTTGGGAGCGTGAGGACGACATTCAGAAACGCTATCCAGAACTGTTTAGCTCTTAAGTAAGTTTATTTTGCGGACAAAATTCCTATTTGGTGGGGAGAGTGTAACATCCCGCATAATTAGTAAAATACATAAGTACTATATGTTATAGGTACATGTGTAGAATTCGGATTTATGGTGTAGGTTTGATGGCTTGCGAATTGTTTGATCTTTATCCTTGGATGAGACTAAGGTAAGTATTTAAATTAAATCATAGGAGGGTGCTTATGTAGGCATGTGAAATTTATTAAAATCATAAGAGTAATTTGATTGTGTGTGTTATAAGGCTTTTGTGTTATAGGACTTTGGAAGTGGGCTAGTGTGTGTGGACTTGCCACCCTTAGACTTGTCTTATTGGATCCATTGTAGGTGTAGGCCAATGGTCCAAGGAGGCTTTTGGACCTAGCTAGTTCAGCCCAATGTTGAACCCACTTTTACCTCCCCTAAGCCTTGTCCAACAAGGCTGTCTTGTGCAGCAAGGTACACCACATGGCTAGATGTATTTCACTCCTCATTTCATGCGCATAAGAGAGTAATTGGGACTTTGAAAATCTGCCAATTTTTCCCTTGCTAAACCGCCACCTCACCCCTTGCATGTGCACATTTGACTTCAACTTCATTGCATGGAAGACACATGTACACCTTTGCATCATTTTGGGCTGCATACATCTCACCTTTAGGCGCACATGGAGGGGCATAGATCAGATTTTTCTATGACACAAAACTGCCTAACTTGTTGACTTGGAGAACCACCTTACACCTTCCATCATGAGGCTGCAATGTGCAGATTTTTGCATGCTTTTGGCAGTCCATCATGAGCCAAATCTGCCCCTTGCTTCCACATGCAACCAAAGAAGGATTTTGGGGCTGCAACCTCTCATCCCATGCGCACATAGACTGCATCAATTCAGATTTTTGGCTGCCACATAGTTGTCTTGCTTGTTGACTTAGTAAACCTCCTAGCATGTGCTCTTGATGACACCTCCTCCACTCCACCTTGTGCGCATGGTTTGGTCATTTGTGTGAAAAATTCTGACTTAATAGCACTCATTCAGATCTGAACATATCTCCCTCACCTCCTTGCATGTGCATAGAGTAACTAAGAAGCAAACCCTTTGCTTGTTCAGCCCAAGTGTGCAGCCCCACTTCTTCAAGCAACCAGAATTTTCATGATGCTTAATCATTGTCACTTCTCCTCACTTTCCCTTTAAGTATGCGCATAAGGAAGGGCTGGCCTCATGTACAAGTGCAGCCAACTCTCCTTCCTCATCTCCCTCACCCTCCTAGCCGAACATACTGCCCTCTTGGAGAAAGAAAAACTTTGCTAAGACAACTCACCTTCCCTCACTGTCCAGCCTTGTCCTCAACCTTGAAGCTGTCCAAGTTTGTTCCTCCTCACCTTGTATGCGCATAGATCATCATAGGAAGTGGGGACTTGTTGTGTAGTAAAGCTAGAAGGTGGTGTGTGATTCTTGACCAAGAAGTGTGTGCTACAAGAGGTAAGCCTTGAACTTAGAACACTCTCATTGTGTAACCATGTGTGTGTGCTTGAATGTCTCCTTGATTATGTGTGGTTTTGGATTCAAGTATGAGCATGGTAAAAGTAGAATGGTGGAGCTATTTCATGATGATTTGTATGCTTAAGTTATGGAATGGAAGCCTCATGGTCATACTTAAGTTAATGCCCACTGTTTTGAGGAATATATATGCCACTGTTTTGTATGAATATGCCACTGTTTTGAAGAGAAATATGCCACTGTTTCCCTATGAATGTGCCACTGTTTTGAGGATAAAATGTCACTGTTTCGGTTTGATAAGATCACCTATTTGATGCCACTGTTTCTGCATAAAATGCTCACTGTTTTAGTCCATTATGTGCCACTGTTTCTGCATAAAATGCTCACTGTTTTAGTCCATTATGTGCCACTGTTTCTGCATAAAATGCTCACTGTTTTAATGCCACATATGTCACTGTTTTGCACCAAAAACACTCACTGTTTTACTACTTAATGAGCCACTGTTTCTGCATAAAATAACCACCATCTTGATGTCCAAACACTACCCTTTATGCCACTGTTTTAATGTCTAAAAATCATGATTTTTATCACTGTCTTGGATATTCAAATGCATCATTCATGCCACTGTTTTAATGTTCAAAAAACCACTCCCTTTGCCACTGTTTTGATGTGCAAATATCACCACTAATGTCACTGTTTTAATGATTAAATACTACCATTCATGCCACTGTTTTGATGCGCAAAAGCCACTGATTATGTCACTGTTTTAACGTTCAAATGCCACTGTTTCTGCCACTGTTTGATGTCACTGTTTCTGCCACTGTTGATGTCCAAAGAGCCACTGTTTCTGTTTCAAAATGGTCACTGTTTCTGCTGTATGTTCACTGTTTTCCTGCTGTAAAACGTCACTGTTTCTGTCCACTGTTTTTAAGGAAAATACCACTGTTTTCTGCTCACTGTTTTAAAGAACAACTCACTGTTTCTGCTCACTGTTTTAAGCACAAACGTCACTGTTTTCTGCTGTAAAAACACTGCTGTATGCTCACTGTTTTCCACTGTAAAACACTGCTGTATGCTCACTGTTTTCCACTGTAAAACACTGTTGTATGCTCACTGTTTCTGCTGTAAATAGCCACTGTAAATGATTGGTTGTAATTGATTTAGGTGCGCTTAAGAAGTGAGATACTTCGCTGCTGTTTGGTATTATTTAAGGCACGCAAAGGTAAGTGTCAGGCGATATTACCTAATGTGACTATTGACTACTGGTATAAAATTGTGACATGATGCTCCATATTCCGTAAAAGTATTATCTTTCTTATGATGAAAGGAAACTGCCAAAATTGTGCCGTGATGGCTATATGATTATGAGGTAAAGACGTTATGTGGCAGCATAACGCATATGAAAAGTATATGTGCCGTGATGGCTATATGAAAGGTATATAAGCATGCACCTTACATCATACCGCATTTTTACGCTTTGTGTGTGAAAGCATAGCATGACATGCATGTATCAAGATCATATAGGCCTTGTTTTAGAATAGTTATGTACAGGACCATGTGTTTGAGCAAGCATCATATAGGCATCCCCAAGGTACCGGGGTATGGGACACTTGGCATCAGTCCGCATAGGCCCACAGTTGGAATCCACATGGAGCTCAGGTGCCAAGGGATATTTGATTCCACTGTGAAGTGCGCGCACGACGGTGCTAAAAGCGCAAAGGAAAGGCGTTATATACGCAATATATGAATATGATGAAAAGGAAAAAGGAAAAGGAACAAGGATATGTTGAAGTGACTGTTTATGATTTTGTGCCTAGTTAATACTGTTATATTATTGGTTTTGTTGCCACACTATTGGGATTATTCTCACCCCTTCGGGGCTGCTATTTTCCTAAATGGCAGGAGGACATAAAAGCACATAAAGACGTGATGTTTGCTGTTGCTTGCTGATGAATGGACTTGTACTGTTGCTGTTTGTTTGATTGGATGACTGTAATGCTTAATATTTTGGTACTCTTGGATGACTGTAGACTTTATCATCTCTATTTTATCTTGAACTTTTATGAACAGCGGCTATTTTGGAAAACGTTTGTGAAAGGAATTTTTGAAAGACTTATGTGCTGAAATTTTTACAGTGCACCTTACGGGTGGTGTTTCTATGAGCAAACGAACTCCGATTTACTATTATCTTATATGCACGCGAAGCCCCGAACGTGCGCTTCCTAAATCACTTAAAACATTTTTTTATCGTCCAAACAGAAGTTATAAGAATTATTGAAACGTCTTACGGACTTGTACTTAGCATAAAAATCTTTGTTAGCTCATGTGACGTTAACGACTCTAATTCCGCTTAGCAAACGACTCTCTTGGATGCATACAAGGGAGGGCGTTACAGCACAAGTGCTAAATCTTAGAGAGAGAGAGAGAGAGAGAGAGAGAGAGGCATTTGGTAGGGTGAGTTGTGAGTATTTAAAGAGATTGAATATTGAGTAAGTCACCGAGAAAAGAGAAAGAGATTGTGTGTTGTGTGTGAGTGGGAAATTCTCTCACAGACTCGACAACAGAACCTGGAAAATTTGTTATTGAATTTTTTGTGCATTTTCCAATGTGACATGTATTTTATTTTAATTAAATTATTAATAAATAATTTATTTTAAAATTATATAAGAAAATAAATTGACAAATAAGATAGGTGACATATTATGGATGACAGATGCACAAAAAATATAGTACATCTAATTCCACAAAAAATATTTTCCTTAACCTGGATTCTCAGTGGGACCCACCATTGACTGAATAAGTCTTCGGAAGAAGCTGTCTTGTCTCCCCGAAAACCGAGGGAGACATTGTGGTCGTGGCTGCCTTGCTCCTCAAGCATTAACATTATCAATAGTAAGATTCTTTCCTACTATGTTTCAAAATGACGCAATACTATGGTGTAGATTTAACTATAAATCTAAGGATTTTATAAGGGTTATGTTGTAAGAAAAGTGATTTTGTTATGTTATAGAGATTCGTTTTGCGTGCTGAAATATTTTTTTTTTTTTGCTGCGGGCCCCACAAAATGTTGTGTGTATAGGAAATTTTTTGTGGTCATGTTAAATGATAGATGATAAACCCTAAATCTAATTGCAGTATACCAAGCTCGTTGTAGTAAATATTTTTGCTTTCTATTTTTTTAAAGGAAAAAATATTTCTGCAGTTAGTGCAGATAAGTTATCTATATTTATTCTCAAAATGATGTCGTTTTGGTATTGAAATCTTAAAAAATTATAAATGTAAAGACTATTATAATCCTAAAATAAATTAAAATTACAAAAATACCATGATTTCCGTCCCAAAACGACGTCGTATTGTACTTACTACATATAACTTATATATAGTAACTGCACAAAAAGCGAACCCCTTTTTTTTAATAAGAAAACTCAAAAATAAATGGGACTGGATTCTCTCATGTTAAAAAAGACATGACATAGTCTTGTGGGCAATCAAAACCACGTGGATCGATGGTGATAAAAGAGGAGAGAGAGAAAATATTAAAATAGATAATTACTAAATCATAACCGTTAATTCTCCTTTGTATGATTAAGTAAATCTTCAACATTAGTTTAAAAATTTCATACACTAGTCATAATCGTAACTTCTTTTTTATTTTTTTAATATAAAAACCATAATAGCCTATTTAAGGTGAACGAACTCATATACTTGATAAGAATTAAATCCGAATTTTCCTCTCCAACTACTCGGTTCGTGGTATGTTGTCAAATGTGTATAATCACAACTTCTTTTTACATCTTGAAAAATCATAATAAAAAAAAAACTAGTTTTGCTAGCTGTGATATTGATGGTAATTTCTTGCAAAGGATCAAAATGAACAAAGATAAATACATGGAAAATTGGCAAATATAAAAAGTTTCCATGAATGCCAACCGAAACATTTCCCCTTTTTCCCATTTCTTATCCATGACACATATATAAAGAAGGGGTGAAGGCCTTTGGATGAACCTTATCTTACAATGTTGATGATATTACATCTCAACAACCTTAACCCCAAAATTTTCTGGACATCCTTAGATAACAGTTAACATATTGTTTAAGGGTTTTATTTTTCTCATGTTACATGAGACAAATTGTCTCATGCAACAAGAGAAAAAGTGGAACCCACTAAAAAAAGAAGAGATAAAATAAAAAATAGATCCCACCCACTTTTTTGTGTGTTGCATGAGACAAATTGTCTCATGCAACATGAGAAAAATAAAACCCATTGTTTAATTAGGTAATTGCTTTTAAAATAGGATTTTATAATTTTCATTTAACATGAGAATTTGAATTTTCCTACACACCCTTCGTTTTTCGTGCCAACATGGGTCCTACACATAATTTTTTCTAAGATACGGGTCCCACATGCTTTTTGCCTCTACAACATGAGAATTATATTCTCATGTTGAATGAGAAATATAAACCCATTAACTAACTTATCTGATAACAGTTAGCATTTTCTTATTAAGATTCTAGTTGTTACAATTAGTGAATCTTGTTTTATTCAGTTTTCCTAACTCTGATCTGGGACAGTCCCAAAGACCATATTTCAATATGTTTTGAGGCATTAGTAGTAACACTGTTTAAAGCAGAAGAAAAGTCCTTTAGGCATGTCTTCCATATTGGCTTTAGGGGTTTCTCCAGAGTCATCTCTTCTAGCCATTAATGCACTTGTACCAGGAGACTCTGGTGGCAATACAGCATTCTCAGATGAAGCCATCCGCAGAGGAACAACTGGCTCTAGTGGTGAAATTGTAGAGAGATATCAAAGGAGCATCTGTATGATTTGACTAAAATTTGGTCGATCATTTGGATCCTCTTTCCAACATGAAGTTACAATATGAGCTAAATCCTCAGGAAGGTCTTCAGCACTGGGCCTTGTATTCTGAAATAATTAAATATTTGTGTCATGAATCCTAAGTGAAATCCAAGAATAACAGCACCATCTTCAGTGGTAAGCACAAGTAATATTATGATTATAGTCAGATAAAGATCAGAGATGAATGAGAATAAAAACTAGAGAATTATAATAACCCAATGACAACTTATGAGGTAAAGTTATCCATGAGGTATCAAGTATCTGAAATGTCACAATTAAACTAGACCCAGTAGTGGTAGAGCATTTCTCCCCAGAAAAAAAAATGAAGGGGGTCCTTTTCTGAAGTCGGATCATCAAAATGTTGCGAGTAAAGTCCCTTTTGGGTCCCTAACAAAAAACACGGTTCTCACTTTAGTTCCTTACAAAACAAAATTAATCGGCTGGTCACTATAAAATTCAAAGTAGACTTATTTTAGTCCTTTTGAGGGATTAATGTAAGTCTTTTTTGAATTTGTGAGGGACCACGATTTTAACTAAATGGGTCGACTCTGAATTTCTTAGGAACCTCTAGACTAATTTTTTTTGTAAGAGACTAAAATGAGGACTGTGTTTTTTGTTAGGGACCTAAAAGGAACCTTACTCATATGTTGCATATTTGGACACTGATCATATTTAAATAGAAACTCTAGCACTTGCGACTTTCAAGGGAAATTCTCAATTTTTTTACTATGATAAATATAATATATAATATGGCAAGCAGAAGTAGCAGTCCGAATTCAAAGGTTAAATATGTTTACATAAGTGTCAAGAAGTGATCAACCCTTCCAAAATGAAACTTTACAGTGTAACTACTCTACTATCGGAATGAGGTTAGTTAGTGGCCATAAATTGTGCAAGTATGATCACATTAAGCAGAATTAACTATCAAGTAAACATCAGAATGTCATTTACCTTAAAAGCAGCTGCATATGCTGCTTGTAGATTAGACATGCCTTCAAAGGGCAACTTATTATGGATGAGCTCCCACAACACAATTGCAAAGCTGTAGGCATCCACCTTACGGTTGTAATGCTTCTTCTCACCTTGTCTTAGAGTAACAGTGCTGTATGTAACAGCCTGTTACGTACCGGTATTGTTAACATTGATTATGATATTAAGCGCAGTTACAATCACAGTAATTGGGTTAATTAAATTACGGGCAACTTTTTTTTCTTTTATCATATTCCTTTTCATAACAATAACCTTTTCCGTAATCAATTAAAACAACACTATAATTGTAAATGCAATACGCGGAAGCATTCAGTTTACTAGCATCACTAATCTTTCTTTTTATTCAACTCACTTAAACTCATCAAATTACTTTCATATCTTACCATGTTCTAGCCCTTTACATAAGCTACGCGTGGTTTCCAACCACATACCATTTGGAGTTCTACCCATCAAGTTAAGCCCCTTTCTTTCAGTCTAGAAAAACATAAATTTTTGAAAATTACACTGTGGTTTACCAGTGGGTGGTAATCGATTACCACCTGTCAAAAATGAGGCAGTAGCTAAAATTTTGCATCCTCTGTTCTGGTAATCGATTACCAAGCTTGGGTAATCGATTACCTCACATGGTAATCGATTACCAAGCCTCAGTAATCGATTACCAGTGGAGACAGTAGCATGATTTCGTCCCCTGTTGCATGGTAATCGATTACCATGCTTGGGTAATCGATTACTATGCAGCAAAAGTGACAGATTACAGCATTTTCAGCCCAAAAAGGGTTGTGTAATCCTATAACACCTCACAATTCTAAATTAAGTAATTAAAGTATTAAGTGAGTAATTAAGTGATGAATTAGTGAAAATCCCAAAGATTAGGCCAAAATACAAAGAAAGGGCAAAACGGTAATTAGCCAACACGCAACCCTAGGAAGATAAAAAATTGAGCAGAAGGTCTCAGATGGTAAAAATAAGCCTGGAAATGGATTCAGAACGGAAAATTGAGTGGATAGACAAGTTTCAGAAAAATCAGTGAATAGTGTTTTTCGCGGGTAAAAATACCGCAGTCATATTGCACCGTAAAACGTGCCAGTGGAATTTTGAGCTCTAGGTTTCAAATATGAGTTATAAATGGTTTATAGAGTTAGGAAATATGAATTTTGATAAATTTTGATGGAATTAAGTCTGTTTGGGGAAGCGTGCCGATAGCGCGCGCAATAGCGTAAAACAGTGTTTTCTCCGAATGACCGGAAAACTCCGGATTCATCTGATCAAATATAATTAAGGGATAATGGTCAATATTAAAAATTAGAGTTTCTAAATAAGTTTTGAAATTATGGATGTTTAGTGAAATCGGAGGGAAATTCGGATGAGTTTGAAATCGCGTGAGGTGGCGGTGGGACCCACCCCACTTAAACCACTTAAGCCACATCACCCTAGGACACTATTCATCATCATTTTGCTCCTTCCTCATGAGCAAACCCGCAGCCCCCTTCCCAAAACACCATTTCCACTTCCAATTTTCATTTTATCATAACTTAGTCATTTTAACACCAAATCAAGTGATTCTTGTGTTGAAACTTGATGGAAAACACCTTCTGAATCCATTGGTAGCCTTGTTTAGCCTTGAAAGTGAGTGTGTGAATAGATCTAGCCCCATTTCAGTTGCGGTTTTGTGAGGATTTTTGATGTTCATGAAGCTTTTTCATGCTCCAATGGTGGAGTATACTTAGGTGGAGCCATATACCGTGCAATTGGGTGAGTTATTTCAACATTTCATTGGTTGATTTTTGAATTTGGATTATGGACCCTAAAGAGGGATTTTGTGATATGTTGTGTTAGAGAGCTCAAATGGGAAATGTCTATTAGATGATAATGTCTTAGAATGATGCATTAAAGCTAGAAATGCAATAAAAATTATTGAGGAAAAAAGTTGATTTTTAACTTAGTGAAATTTTTGGGTGTCAAGACTTTGAATTTTGAAAATGTGATGGGAGTGTATTGGTGAGTTGTTGTATGATTGTATGATGATATAATAGGATGATATGAGGTGTGGAGTGGTTAAAATTGATGGAAATTCCTTGGATGTGAATTAGTGAGCAAATTGGCCTTTAGGCAAAAAGAGGTAAAATGATATTGTGTAAATTGCATAGATGATGTTTCATGCTTTAAATGGTAATTAGATGGGTTGTGTTGTGATTGTAAAGTGGAAGAATCAATGAAAAATAATGAGTGGTCTCATTTGGCATAAAAGAGCCTAGAGTGAAAGATTTAGCAAACGATGCGTAAAAGACGTAAAACGGAGAAACGACGATTGAATTAGCCTTTTGGCAACCTATTGAAGTGTAATAAAATGAGAAAGAAAATTTAGAAAAATAAATCCTTAAATAACACTAATATGGCTGAACCACCTAGTGGGAAAAAGGAGGATTTTGGTGTTTTTACGTTTTGTCGTAATTTGACGTAAACTGACGGCTATGCATGGTTGTATAGGTTGCCGTACATGGATATAAACTTGGAACAGTGAAACAGTGGATTGCCCTTGGTTTTGAACCAAGTGGATTGAGGTAAGTGAAGTGGTTAACACATGCATAATTGTGAAATTTCATGTGTTGTTTGAATTTCTAAGTGATTGGATATGTCCTCTATGTAGGCATTCCTTGTGTACCAAGCTGTGAGTTAAGCTGCTGCGGAGCTTAGTGGAAAAGTATAAGGTAACCTCTTGGTACTGGGGCTTGTTCCCCTTTTGTGTTCCACCTTGCTAGTTGATGGCAATGGTAGGAAGTGTGTATGGGTAGTGTAGAACAGCATGAGCATGCATGTGCATTATCACAGTGGGTACTTATGTACCAGATCTCTAGCCAGTAGATATTTTAGCCTTCGGGCAAGTGTTTCCGGACTGCCACTGGATAGGTCTCCGAGAGGGAGTTCCAGTTGACCCAGGGTCGTGGTGTGTTATCCGGATAGGAGCACACTAGGTTGTCTCGGGTGTATATGGTTGGAAGGGGTACCTTGGTGGGTTGTTCTATGAACACGCCGGGGGTAGTACCCATAGGCGTATAGCCGAGGACATGGCGTGGTATTGGTAGCTACCATCCCGCATGTCGTAGTTGTTCTGATATATTCCCCCTTTCTCTAAATCCCTTGCTTTATCCCGTTTTATAACAGTGGTGTTGTTTTTATACTATTTGTATACATCGAAGTGAACCATTGGGTGGAGTTTTCTCCAGAACCTCTTGGTTACTGAGATATATCCGTATATCTCACCCCGTCTCGGGGCATTTATTTCAGGATGTACCAGTGGACACGGAGCAGCGGGCAAGAAGCCCGCATGATGATGAGTGGAGCGGTGGTGTATAGTGTACTTTTTGGTGGCCATTTGGCCCAGGCTAGACTTAGAGCATGAACATGTATATGTATGTAGGAGGAGTCCATTAGCATTATGTTCATGTTATTTTGGCTAAGTTTAGTTTCATGTCATTTTAGTTATGAATGTATTTGGCAAGTGATGTTGTAATATGAAAATATTTGTAGTTTAAAGTTAAAGTTGAAAATGTAAATGTAATCCAGTATTGTAAATGTACCATGGATGTATGTAATGTGATGGAAGGGCTTTAGGCCCATTGTAGGTTTATGATTACTTGCATTATGGTTTATGCATGAAAATGTTTATGTTTTAAGTGTTTATTGGATTGGGTTGTAAGTGCCCCAAGGCGTTGTTGGACCTTGTGTGTGCCACCCATTGGATTTTGCTGGATTTCAGGTGTAATAGTGGTGTTAAACAGGTTATGAAAATTTGGGAATTCTTGGAAATACAAAGGAAACTCTGACGAATTTTCTGTAGAATTGGCAGTTTTTGGGTGAACTTTGGAGGAGCGTATCTCTCTCCATAGTGGTCCGATTGGGACGTGCCATACGCCATTTTGAAGCTTAAGATGTCCCCTACGTTGTGTCAAAAGCCTAGGTTCATTGGTGGTGTGCGCAGCCCATGGGGGCTGTTGTCACGCACTGCCCTGTTCTGGCCAGCACCAGTGGGCAGATTCGGGTCTGTGTTGGGAAATTAATTCCCGCTTCGTTACTTGGTCAAATTAAGCGTACGATATATCAAATCGAAGTTTGAGGTGTCTAGTTTATGGTGTAAAAGTTTGAGAGGCAGTGTCCTTGTGGTTAGGTGCAGTTTATTCCGTGAAGTTTGGACGTTTTAGGCTGTTTCGGAGTTGGTAGGCAATGTTGTTTGTCCAACTTCAAACGGCGATAACCGGAGCTCACGAGCTCGGAATTGAGTGTGTGATAGCTTGATAGAAAGGTAAGTGAATAAGGAAAAAAGATAACCTGGAGTTTAAGTTTGGATTTTTATTTTGTGTTCATAGAAAAACAGATTGGCAAATCTTGTTAAGTGGTAAAAACGTAAAAGTGAGGAATTGGCTAAGTGGGTTTATGGGAACCCCTTAGTATCTTGTAGGTAATAAAATAAAGTGTATAAATAGTTAAGAAAGTCTTCCGCTAGTGTTTCAGTTACGGTCACAAGTTTTTATTATTACGCTTTTTATACTTTTACTGTTCGCGTAATAATCGGAAAAAGTTTATTCTCATTTTTATAAATGAACTGCTGTGATTGTAACTGCGCTTAATATCATAATTAATGTTAACAATACCGGTACGTAACGGGCTGTTACATTTTATGGTATCAGAGCAGTTTTGTTAGGGAACTCTGATAATATATATAGATGTGTTATGTGCTACATAGTTGTATGTAGATTCTTATCGATTACTGTATATGTAATTCCTTAGTGTGGGTCTGATCAACCCATTCCTTTGTGTTACATGTGTGGTCATCGTAAGAAGCCTGCGTAGTAACCTTGAAGCACTGAGTGTGAGTCTTTAGCCTGATGTTGTGGCTGCAGTGTTAACTGCTCCATGGACAAAGGACGGCAGTCAGTCAAGTATGAATATTAGAAGGCATAAAAGAACAGACATAAATGTTATATCTGACTTCGATGAAAGTCAAGAGAAAAGTGTATTATAAGCAACAGTGGTGTACAATTTATGATATGTACAATATGAGCATAGACGAACTTTGCAGTACTATGAAAGATAAACATATAACAGAGATGAGCTTATGAGATTGGTGAAATTCCAAGTATATATGTGAAAGTAAACTGGCCTTTGAAGGCCGATGCATGTAAGGTGTAAAACAAAAATTTTACTGCGGAACATACATGCACTCATAGATTCATGCTTTAAGACAGCATGATGTTACCTTGTTTTGGCCTGATCAGTCAGGGAGATGAGATGTCAGGCTTGAAGGGTTCAAACCCTCTAATGGTGATCCACACCACCATTCGTCTATGATGCAAGAACTCTTTCTTGAAAGCCACCAGATGAACACCACAATGAGGCTTGCTATGCGCACAAGTGGTGAGGGTGGAGGCTAGGTATCCTGTTTGGAAAGGTGTACTGAGCTACCCTACAGAATGGTGCATAGAGGAGGAGAGTTGGCTTGGTTTTCCAATGAAACCTAAGGTGAGGAACATGTCTATTTATGCGCACCCTTTGGAGAGGAGGAGGGAATTCATTCATTCAAAATGAAAAACAAACTTTCAAATTTCTTTGAAAGTTATTCATGAAACAGTGTGATAAGGTGGAGCTGTTGCAAAACAAACTTTGCCAACAACCTCCAATCTTATCCACATGAATTTAAATTCAAATTAATTTAAACTTAAATTCATAAACTATCATATAGTATATAGTTTTCATGCGCATAATTCACCCCTATAAAGGGTCCAAATACATTGAGCAGTTGCATTCAAAATTTGAATCAACTTACCCACTGATTCCCTCAACCACCAAATCTGAATGGAGGTTTGTTTTAAGTGATAAGATAACACTCTTATCACTTAAAAGTGATGCACCAAACAGCCTAGGGAGAGCCTCCAAAGATGCTTCTTCATCCAAGGAATATGCTCCAATAAGATCCTGTCTTATCCTTTTGTTATGAAACAACTTTTCAAAACCAATTCAAATTCGAATTCAAACACTTGAATTCAAACGTTCAAACATTCAAATTCAAAATTCAAAATTCAAAATTTCAAATTTCAAATTCAAAATTCGAATTTCAAAATTCAAATTCAAATTCAAATTTTAAAATTCAAATTTCAAATTTCAAATTCAAAATTCGAATTTCGAAATTCAAATTCTAAATTCAAATTTCAAAATTCAAATTTCAAATTCAAAATTCGAAATTCAAATATTTGATTATTAATTTAACTAATTAAATTAATTAGTAATGGCTTGGACTATCCAAGCCCATTACTAAACTCCATGCACCACCCACCCATTTAGGTGGGCTTCCAAACAACTTCTTGGGCTAATAACATTATTAGGCCCAATACCTTTAAAGCTAGTCCATCATAACTACAAGGTGTTAGTGTGTGACCCATTAGGTCCAACTTAGCTACTGACATAACTGGGCTTGGGCCCAACAAGCCCACAACCCAATTAATGACAACACAGAGCACTAGCAATGCTTTGTTGCCCCAGAACTAGTTAGATTAATGACTTGATCATCCTATTGCACATATTTGGTTACCGTATGTATTTCCCTTCGTCTCGGTTATCTTCCCATTAACCTAGGGTAAGGAAATGTATCAACCCTTGCGGTTTTGGGTAAGCTTTATTCGAAATAGGGAATCTTTAATTTACTGACTCTAAAGGCAGATTATCTCATGATCTCTTTTACAATGCATAGATTCCCGAGTCCCTGTAAATGTCATCCCGATTTCTCCGGTTTACAGATAACCTAATCTCTCACAGAGATTTGACGAATTCCTTCAGCTTATTACCCTAGCCCTGTGCCCTTTAAGGACACGCCCAACAGTATACCTATGAGTCTCCATGTTTCAGGCAGACGAGGTATACAATCAAAACATGCCTTCAAGAACACAGTCTAGGTAATAACTTTTGGTCTAAGGAAAGACACACCCAAACATAAAGAGATTACTCTAATGACACTATCTGTGAGATTTCCTCATAGAGTCTCTTTTTGGGTCTGTTCAGTGCGAGCTATACTCTTATAGGTCCACCCACGACTTTAGCTAAGATATCTCCATATCTGCAGCTCATGAGGTCTTTACCTTGTATCCATATACAAGTAGATAAGTCGTACTAGTCTTTACTCGAGATCACTGATCCCCAAACTCAGTGTCTCTAGACTAGGAACATATAATTAGGAATAGACATGCAATATCCTTGAATCCTCATGATCGTGATCTCATCACAGATACTCAAGAGATACCTGTTCTATTCCAAGGGGTTTATCCAGTTCATTCATATAATATTAACAGTAATATCGAGACACAATATGAAACTGAATAAATAGTGCTTACATTTATTTGCGACAAATAAAGTTCTACATCTAGTGTCCTTTATTTAATCAAAAGATTGTCTCTAGGACACCCATATGCTAACAAGCTCCCACTTGGCCTAGAGCCAATCAGACCTAAGTTGTATGCCCAAAGCCTCATAATGACTATCATGTTTTCTCTGAGAAACAGCCTTTGTCAGAGAATCGGCCAGGTTATCGTCTGTGGGAACATAATCCATTTTTACATCATTCCTATCAATGATTTCTCTAATCAAATGATATCTGCGGAGCACGTGTTTAGATCTTTGATGAGACCTAGGTTCCTTTGACTGCGCGATGGCTCCAGTGTTGTCGCAAAGCAACTGTATGGGCTCATCCACGCTTGGAACCACCCTTAGTTCATTTATGAACTTCTTGATCCACACTGCCTCCTTAGCTGCTTCTGAAGCAGCTATGTATTCAGCCTCTGTCGTTGAGTCTGCTGTTGTCTCCTGCTTGGAACTTTTCCAAGACACTGCCCCACCATTTAAGGTGAATACGAATCCTGACTGTGACTTGCAGTCATCTTTGTCACTCTGAAAGCTGGCATCAGTGAATCCTTTCACTGTTAACTCATTAACCCCACCATAGACCAGAAACGCATCCTTAGTTCTTCTTAAGTATTTAAGGATGGTTTTGACTGCCGTCCAGTGACCCTCTCCAGGGTCTGACTGGTATCTGCTCGTAATGCTTAAAGCATATGAGACATCTGGTCTCGTACATATCATGGCATACATGATGGATCCAATAGCCGAAGCGTATGGAATTCCACTCATGCGATCCTTCTCAGGCTGTGACTTAGGACACATAGCCCTTGATAGGTGTACCCCATGACTGACAGGAAGAAAACCCCTTTTCGACCCTTCCATGCTAAACCTCTTTAGCATCTTGTCAACGTACGTGGATTGAGATAAACCCAGCAGCCTCTTGGATCTATCTCTATAGATCTTTATACCGAGTATAAAGGCTGCCTCTCCCAAATCCTTCATGGTAAAGTTTTCTGAAAGCCACTCTTTCGTTATTTTTAATGTGGGGATGTCATTTCCTATTAGCAATATGTCATCTACATAAAGCACTAGGAAGACGACATTACTCCCACTTACCTTTCTGTAAACACAAGGTTCATCCTCGTTCTTGATAAAACCGTTACTCTTAACGACTTCATCAAAACGTATATTCCAACTCCTTGATGCTTGCTTTAGCCCATATATTGACCTTTGTAGTTTGCATACCATATGCACCTGATCTTTGTTTTCAAAGCCTTCAGGTTGTGTCATGTACACTTCCTCCTTCAAGAACCCATTCAAGAAGGCGGTCTTGGCATCCATTTGCCAAATTTCATAGTCGTGGTATGCTGCTATTGCAAGCATGATCCTAATAGATTTGATCATGGCAACTGGTGAAAAAGTTTCATCATAGTCAACTCCTTGTCTTTGACGATACCCTTTCGCCACCAACCTAGCTTTGTAGGTCTGAACGTTGCCATCTGCATCAGTCTTTCTTTTAAAGACCCATTTATTACCAATAGGAACTATTCCTTGTGGTTTAGGAACCAAGGTCCATACCTTGTTCTGATACATCGAATCCATTTCAGATTCCATGGCTTCAAGCCATTTTGAGGAGTCAACATCTTTGACCGCCTCCTCGTAGTTACTTGGTTCATCATCCTCAACAGTTTGCTGATTCTCAATCACAAACCCGTACCTTTCAGGTGGATGGATGACCCTCGTAGGTCTACGGAGTTGTGTGTTTACTTCTCCATTGGAGAACGTTGCCTGCGGAGCAGACTCGGGTTCCTCAATCTGTTCTTGTGGATCTTGCACTTCTTCAAGATCAATCTTACTCCCACTGCCTCCTTGAGAGATCAAATCCTTCTCAAGGAACTCAGCATTCTTTGAAACAAACACTTTGTGTTCTTCCATGGAGTAGAAGTAGTATCCCTTAGTACCTTTAGGATACCCCACAAATAGACATTTAGTACTCTTAGCACTAAGCTTGTCTGATGTCAACGCTTTGACATAAGCTGGCGATCCCCATACCCTGAGGTAACTCAGGTTGGGTCTCTTACCACTCCATATCTCATATGGTGTGGTCTGAACAGATTTAGACGGTACCCTATTTAGAAGGTATGCCGCTGTGTCTAAGGCATATCCCCAAAACGATTTTGGAAGTTGAGTCTCACTCATCATAGACCTAACCATGTCTAACAAGGTCCTGTTTCTCCTTTCGGAGACACCGTTTTGGTGTGGTGTGTAAGGAGCGGTAAATTGTGAGAGAATTCCATTTTCTCTCAGATAACCCTGAAACTCGTGGCTCAAATATTCACCACCACGATCTGATCGTAATGTCTTAATCATCTTGCCACGCTGTTTCTCCACCTCATTCCTAAACTCTTTGAACTTTTCAAAAGCTTCAGATTTATATCTCATTAGGTATATATACCCAAATCTTGATTTGTCATCTGTAAAGGTAATGAAATAAGAATATCCACCTCTAGCCTCAATAGACATTGGGCCACATACATCAGTATGAATGAGTTCTAATAACTCACTAGCCCTATGACTCTCAAGCCCTTTGGGCTTTTGTTGAATCATTTTCCCAGCTAGACAAGATTCACACTGTCCATAGGATTCCAAATCCATGGAGTCCAGGTATCCATCTCTATGCATCCTAGACAATCTTGTTTCATTTATGTGCCCTAGTCTACAGTGCCAAAGATAAGATTGATTATCCGTCCTAGGTCGTTTCACATCTATATTGAGCACTTCATTTCCCATTTCCAACACATACAATCCATTTATTAAAGAAGCAGTACCGTAAACCATATCATTCAAAATGATAGAAAAAGTACCATTCCTAATACTGAAAGTATATCCATCTTGTTCTAAACAAGAAATTGAAATAATGTTTCTAGAAATTTGCGGAACATAAAGACAATTATTCAAATGCAGTAAAAGGCCCGTAGGCAAAATAAGGTCAGCATCTCCAACTGAATGAGCAGCAACTCTTGCTCCATTACCAACGCGGAGATCCACCTCGTTTCTATCCAATCTCCTTGGGCTCCTAAGTACCTGCAACATATTGCAGATATGAGAACCACACCCGGTATCTAATACCCATGAGGATGGATTAGCATAAGAATAATTTATCTCAATCATGAAAATACCTGAGGCAGAAGCATCACCATGCTTCTTGTCCTTCACATTGTTCAGGTAGTCTGGACAATTCCTCTTCCAGTGGCCTTTCTTGCCACAATGGAAGCACTCAGCATCACCCTTGTCCTTAGGTGCCTTCTTACCCTTCTTCTTGCCCTTCTTCTTCTTGGATTTTCCTTTGGGCTTAAGGGGGTCACCTTTTGCAGGCTCCTTACCCTTTCCCTTGGCCTTGCTAGGCCCACCAATCAAAAGAGCCTGTGTCCTATCCTTCTTGATAGACACTTCAGCTGTTGTTAACATGCTTAACAACTCAGGCAAGCTCACTTGCATCCCATGCATATTGTAATTCATGATGAATTGACTGAAGGAAGGTGGAAGTGAGGTGAGGACTAAGTCATTACTTAGCTCGGCATCCATGATGAAGCCTAGGTTTCCTAGCTTCTCAATCAGCCCGATCATCTTGAGAACATGGCTGGCAACAGACATGCTCTCAGTCATCCTACAAGAGAACAGTTCTCTTGAGGCCTCATACCTCTCATGCCTGCCTTTAATATCATACAACTCCTTGAGATGTACGATAATAGAGGGAGCATCCATATGCTCATGCTGCTTTTGCAGTTCAGGCGACATGGATGCCAACATGATGCATACTGCCATCACATTGTCATCCAAGTGCTGTTGATGGGTTACGAAATCAAATTCCGCAAACCCTTCTTCCCCTTCCCGTGGAGCTACGGGTATTACAGCATCTAAAACGTAGGCAATCTTTTCGGCCCTTAGAACTATTCTTAGGTTCCGATACCAGTCCATAAAATTCGAACCGGTCAGTTTATTCGTATCGAGTATTGAACGCAGTGACAGTGGATTAGTCATACTATAAGCTGAAAAGGATGTAAAGATAGTTTTAGTTAATATACGGTTATGTAGTTAAAAGCAAATTATTAAAGACTTGAAATAATTTGCCCCTCCCACTATTTTATCTAAGTCAATGACCCTTCCTTTTGACTTAGGGTTAATCTACTTTAGATTTTACCTTAGTGGGTTTAAGAGTGCGATTATTTATTTTAACCTCCGTCTGAGACCGCAAGATTAATTTAAATAAAGGGTTGATCTTTATCAACAGTATCTCATACCCTCTCTTAACTTTAGGTTGACAACTCTTTGTCACTTAGTGGTGCATCTCATGCAACCAACCTAGCACCATTACCCTAAGCACATAAGTCCGGCTGTGCCTGCAACTTATGTCTTAGTTAAGCATTAAACCAGCACCCTAAGTGTCTTACACTTCAAACACTACTCTAGCCCAACGAAATAGTGGGTCCCAACTGAGTTGTGGAGCACCACTACGTAGAAGAGTTTTGAGTAGCATTGGTGGTGGGAGATAATCATATGCTTAATTATTTATTCCTTTTAAGGGTTCCTTTTATCTTGGGGTTAATTAGGTCCCATCAAACGCATATTGTAAGTTATCATGCTAGTCGTTACCTATGTCAAACATCTATCGGTATACACTAGTCGTTATTGGACAAACATAATAACCATACAAACGTGATTTGCCCAATTTATGCATACTAGACGTTCTAATCACACATACATATAAACAGTTTATATTGAGATAGCCATGGTGCTCGCGCTTTTGTCCTTTTGCTTCTTTAAGCAACGGCCGCTTGTCGTCTATACGCCACTAGCCTATTTCTCTAATTACAAATAATTAAAGAAACTCCATAACACTTTGGAGGAACAAAATTACAAAATTTAAATTACAAATATACTTGTAAATTAAAATGCGCGATTACACATAAATTTAAAATTCAAAAAAATTCAAATCCGGGCACCATGACCATCCCCTTCCTGTTTGTACCTGAAAAGTTCAAAACTTGCAAACACAAACATTATATTATCACATAACATTTTCACATGTATTTTGACATTTAACATTTAAACATCAAAATAACATCAAGATTCATAATCTTAAATTTCTCATTGGCCGAATTTAAAAACAATTTCAATTCAAATTTTGTTAATTCTTTCTCAAAGAAAACAAAATTAAACCATGCATGTAGCCATATATCCCTACATGGCCGAATCATATAGGTAACTATATGATAAATTTGTCACAAAATTTCATGCATATAAACATGACACAATTCATGGAGAAAAATAAGAAATCACTCAAGGTACTCTTAGTACCCTCCATGGCCGAATCTACCCTTTCAAAAAGGGTGTTCCTTTTAGAACTTTCATAAAGAAAAGAAACTAAACCATGATGCATAATGTTTTATGAACACAGAATCAAATTTTTATGTTCATAAAAACAAAAACTTTAACACTTTAAAGGATTTGTGATTCAAAATCCACATGCAGAATTTAAACTTTAACCCTTTAAAGATTTTTGACTGTGAAAGACTCTTTTCACAAACAAGGTACCATCACCCGTCGATGGTAAAGCAACCGGGCTTTGATACCACTTGAAAGTAAACTGGCCTTTGAAGGCCGATGCATGTAAGGTGTAAAACAAAAATTTTACTGCGGAACATACATGCACTCATAGATTCATGCTTTAAGACAGCATGATGTTACCTTGTTTTGGCCTGATCAGTCAGGGAGATGAGATGTCAGGCTTGAAGGGTTCAAACCCTCTAATGGTGATCCACACCACCGTTCGTCTATGATGCAAGAACTCTTTCTTGAAAGCCACCAGATGAACACCACAATGAGGCTTGCTATGCGCACAAGTGGTGAGGGTGGAGGCTAGGTATCCTGTTTGGAAAGGTGTACTGAGCTACCCTACAGAATGGTGCATAGAGGAGGAGAGTTGGCTTGGTTTTCCAATGAAACCTAAGGTGAGGAACATGTCTATTTATGCGCACCCTTTGGAGAGGAGGAGGGAATTCATTCATTCAAAATGAAAAACAAACTTTCAAATTTCTTTGAAAGTTATTCATGAAACAGTGTGATAAGGTGGAGCTGTTGCAAAACAAACTTTGCCAACAACCTCCAATCTTATCCACATGAATTTAAATTCAAATTAATTTAAACTTAAATTCATAAACTATCATATAGTATATAGTTTTCATGCGCATAATTCAGCCCTATAAAGGGTCCAAATACATTGAGCAGTTGCATTCAAAATTTGAATCAACTTACCCACTGATTCCCTCAACCACCAAATCTGAATGGAGGTTTGTTTTAAGTGATAAGATAACACTCTTATCACTTAAAAGTGATGCACCAAACAGCCTAGGGAGAGCCTCCAAAGATGCTTCTTCATCCAAGGAATATGCTCCAATAAGATCCTGTCTTATCCTTTTGTTATGAAACAACTTTTCAAAACCAATTCAAATTCGAATTCAAACACTTGAATTCAAACGTTCAAACATTCAAATTCAAAATTCAAAATTCAAAATTTCAAATTCCAAATTCAAAATTCGAATTTCAAAATTCAAATTCAAATTCATATTTTAAAATTCCAATTTCAAATTTCAAATTCAAAATTCGAATTTCGAAATTCAAATTCTAAATTCAAATTTCAAAATTCAAATTTCAAATTCAAAATTCGAAATTCAAATATTTGATTATTAATTTAACTAATTAAATTAATTAGTAATGGCTTGGACTATCCAAGCCCATTACTAAACTCCATGCACCACCCACCCATTTAGGTGGGCTTCCAAACAACTTCTTGGGCTAATAACATTATTAGGCCCAATACCTTTAAAGCTAGTCCATCATAACTACAAGGTGTTAGTGTGTGACCCATTAGGTCCAACTTAGCTACTGACATAACTGGGCTTGGGCCCAACAAGCCCACAACCCAATTAATGACAACACAGAGCACTAGCAATGCTTTGTTGCCCCAGTACTAGTTAGATTAATGACTTGATCATCCTATTGCACATATTTGGTTACCGTATGTATTTCCCTTCGTCTCGGTTATCTTCCCATTAACCTAGGGTAAGGAAATGTATCAACCCTTGCGGTTTTGGGTAAGCTTTATTCGAAATAGGGAATCTTCAATTTACTGACTCTAAAGGCAGATTATCTCATGATCTCTTTTACTATACATAGATTCCCGAGTCCCTGTAAATGTCATCCCGATTTCTCCGGTTTACAGATAACCTAATCTCTCACAGAGATTTGACGAATTCCTTCAGCTTATTACCCTAGCCCTGTGCCCTTTAAGGACACGCCCAACAGTATACCTATGAGTCTCCATGTTTCAGGCAGACGAGGTATACAATCAAAACATGCCTTCAAGAACACAGTCTAGGTAATAACTTTTTGTAACGCCCTCCCTTGTATGCATCCAAGAGAGTCGTTTGCTAAGCGGAATTAGAGTCGTTAACGTCACATGAGCTAACAAAGCAGTATACAAATCCGTATAAAATTTTTCAACACTTAAATTCTTTTCATAAAGGTTTTCCAAAATAGTCATTGTTCACAAAAGTTCCAACTAACGTTTATGAAAGACGAACAACTGCAAAGCATTTGCCTCAAGAACGACTTGTCTCGAAGACGATCAGCCTTTGTCTAACCATAAACGATGCCGACCAGGTTATGTTGCTTTTAGGACTCCGCTGGCACCTTATGGGAAATCAATAAAGATGATAAGGACTACAGCCATCCAAAAGTATCAAAATATTACAGTCATCCATTTAAACAAACAGTAACAGAGATAGTCTAGGCATCAGCATTCAGCAGCAAAATATCACTTCTTCAGGTGCTTTTATGTCCTCCTGCCATTTAGGAAAATAGCAGCCCCGAAGGGGTGAGAATAATCCCAGTAGTGTGGCAATAAAACCAGTAATATAACAATATTAACTAGGCACAAAATTATAAACAGTCACTTCAACATATCCTTGTTCCTTTTCCTTTTTATCATATTCATATATTGCGTATATAACGCCTTTCCTTTGCGCTTTTAGCACCGTCGTGCGCGCACTTCCCAGTGGAATCAAATATACCCTTGGCACCTGAGCTCCATGTGGATTCCATCTGAGGGCCTATGCGGACTGATGCCAAGTGTCCCATACCCCGGTACCTTGGGGATGCCTATATGATGCTTGCTCAAACACATGGTCCTGTACATAACTATTCTAAAACAAGGCCTATATGATCATGATAAATGCATGTCATGCTATGCTTTCACACACAAAGCGTAAAAATGCGGTATGATGTAAGGTGCATGCATATATACCTTTCATATGCGTTATGCTGCCACATAACGTCTTTACCTCATAGCCATATAGTCATCACGGCACATTTTTGGCAGTTTCCTTTCATTATAATGGAACATAACATTTTTACGGCATATGGAGCATCATGTTACAATTCTATACCAGTAGTCAATAGTTACATTAGGCATCATCGCCTGACACTTACCTTAGCTTTCCTTAAATATTACCAACGGCAGCGAAATATTCTCACTTCTTAGGCGCACCTAAATCAATTAAAACTAATCATTTACAGTGGCTATTTACAGCAGAACAGAGAGCATACAGCAGTGGCTTACAGCAGCAAAACAGTGAGCATTTACAGCAGCAAAACAGTGAGCATACAGCAGCAAAACAGTGAGCATACAGCAGTGTTTACAGCAGCCAAAACAGTGGACATACAGCAGCAAAACAGTGACGTCTTAAACGTTTCCAAAACAGAAACAGTGGCGCTTTGAACTTCCAAAACAGTGGCATAAACAGTGGCCTATCATGGATTAAAACAGTGACATTTTATGCATACAAACAGTGGCATAGAAGGGCTAAAACAGTGGCATTTTTATGCACAAAAACAGTGGCATATGATATGCATTTATGCATATAAACAGTGGCATATGATGACTTAAAACAGTGGCATATTATGCATAAAAACAGTGGCATTTATGCATATAAACAGTGGCATATGATGACTTAAAACAGTGGCATATTATGCATAAAAACAGTGGCATGTTAAGCATGGAAACAGTGGCATTTCATGACTAAAACAGTGGCATTTTAAGCATGGAAACAGTGGCATTTCATGGCTGAAACAGTGGCGTTTTAAGCATGGAAACAGTGGCATTTTAAGTGCAGAAACAGTGGCTTTTAAGTGCAGAAACAGTGGCATCTAATGTGCAGAAACAGTGGCTTTTAATGTGCAGAAACAGTGGCTTTTAAGTGCAGAAACAGTGGCATCTAATGTGCAGAAACAGTGGCTTTTAATGTGCAGAAACAGTGGCTTTTAAGTGCAGAAACAGTGGCATCTAATGTGCAGAAACAGTGGCTTTTAATGTGCAGAAACAGTGGCTTTTAAGTGCAGAAACAGTGGCATTTTAGGTGCAGAAACAGTGGCATATAATGGTGATTTTGATGAACCGAAACAGGGGCATACATCTTCAAAACAGTGGCATTTGCATAAGGAAACAGTGGCACATTTCTCTTTAAAACAGTGGCCTAATCATACAAACAGTGACATATAATCTTAAGCATTTTTATGCATACAATTCACCATGCAATAGCTCCACCATTCTAATTTTTACCATGCTCATACTTGAATCCCAAAACAACACATACTCAAGGAGTCATTTAAGCATACATACATGGCTACACAAAGAAAGAGTTCAAGGTTTAAAGCCTACCTCTTGTAGCACACCCTTCAAAGTCACACACCACCTTCAAGCTTCTCTACACAACAAGTCCTTACTTCCTATGGTGATCTATGCGCAACAAGGTGAGGAGGAACCTCTTGGACAGCCACCAAAAGTGAGGGATCAAGACTGAACAGTGAGGTGGAAGTGAGGAGGAAAGCTTACTCTTTGCTTGGGACAAGGCTACGGTTTAGGGAGGTGAGGGAAGGTAAGTGATCAATGTTTTTTCTTCTCCAAGAGACTTGTTGGTTCGGTTATGGAAGAGAGGGAGTGAGGGAGAAACTTGGCTGCATAAACACATGAAGCCAACTCCCTCTCCATGCGCACATATATAGGGAAGGTGAGGGAAAAAATGCTATGATTAACTATCATGAAGTATTCAGATTTCAAAGAGATGATGGGGCTGCATAAAAGGCTGAAACAAGCAAGGTTTTGGCTTCTAAATTACTCTACTTACATGCAAAGGGTGAGGGGATTTGTTCAGATTTAAGGGCTGTCCAAAGTCAGAATATTTTCTGCATCATTGACCAAGGTATGCGCAAAATGGAGTGGAAAGGAAGTGTCATGTGCACATGTAAGAGCTTAGCTAAGTCAACAAGGAAACTAACCATGTGGCAGCCCAAAAATCTGCACTTGTGCAGTCCTTGGTGCGCAAATGATGAGGGGAAAAGGTGCATCATGAGTGTAGATTTGTGACAGTCCAAACACTCATATTGGGGCTGTCCTTGTGCAGAAAATTTCTGCATAAAAAGCCAAGCCATGCGCACAATGATGAGAGGTGAGGGAGGTTCACTAAGTCCACAAGCTAGAGGGCTTTGTGGCAGCCAAGGATTCAGATTTATGGAGCTGCCCTCTGCACAAAAATGATGGGAATGCAGTCTCATGATGCATGTGGAAGGAGGAGGAGATTTGACTCATGAAGGGCTGCAAAAGCTTACCAAAAATCTGCACAATGCAGTCTCATGATGGAGAGTGAAAGTGGTTATCCAAGTCAACAAGTTATGCAGTCTTGTGTCATAAAAAAAATCTGCATCCAGCCCCTCCCATGTGCGCCCAAAATGAGGAAATTATGCAGCCCAAAGATCATGCTACAATGCACATGTGGCTTCCATGAAATAAGGTTTAAATCAAGTTATGCTTAAGCAAGGTGAGGTGGCGGTTTTAACAAGGTAAAATGGCAGATTTCAAGGTCCTAAATTACCCTTACTTGTGCGCAAAAATGAGGGAAAAACATTAAGCCAAGTGGTTGTTCCTTGATGCACAAGACACCCTAAATGGGCAAGGCTTAGGGAAAATAAGGGTGGACACAACCTTGGGCTGAATTAGCTTGATCCAAGAGCCATACTTGGGCCATTGGCCACACACACAAAAGGATCCATTCACACAAGTCCAAAAGCAACAAGTCCACACACACACTAGCCCACATCCAAACACTAATGCCTTCTAACCCATACTCACATCACATAAATTCATATGCCTACATATACACCCTCCTATGATTTAATTTAATTAATTACCTTAGTCTTATCCAAGGAATAAAAATCAAACAATTCACAAACCATAACACATAACACATAAACCATACATCCGAATTCTACACATGTACATATAGCATATAGTACTTAGGTATTCTACTAATTATGCGGGATGTTACACTCTCCCCACCAAATAGGAATTTTGTCCGCAAAATTAAACTTACTTAAGAGCTAAACAGTTCTGGATAGCGTTTCTGAACGTCGTCCTCGCGTTCCCAAGTGGCTTCAGCTGCCGATCTGTTGTTCCACAATACTTTCACCAACGGAATCTCTTTAGAACGGAGTCGCTTGACGGATCTTTCAAGAATTTGGAATGGTTGCACTTGATAAGTCAGATTTTCCTTGAGTTCCACTTCTTCCGGCTGTAATACGTGAGATGGATCAGAGAGATACCTCCGTAGCTGCGACACATGAAATACATTGTGAATTCCTGACAGATTGGGTGGTAAGGCCAACCGGTATGCAGACTCTCCAATCCGGTCCATAATCAGATACGGTCCTAAGTACCGTGGACTTAACTTCTTTACTCCCATTCTCCTTCCGAGTCCCGATGTAGGAGTGATTCTCAAGAACACATGGTCTCCGACTTCGAAAGATAGAGGCTTATGACGCTTGTCGTAATAACTCTTCTGTCTGGCCTGAGCCCTCTGCATATTCTCCCGAATCTTCTTTACTTGCTCGGATGTTTCTTGAATTAGATCAGGTCCTAACATACTTCGCTCACCCACTTCCGTCCAACATAACGGGGATCTGCACTTTCTCCCATACAAAGCTTCATATGGTGCCATCTGAATGCTGGAGTGGTAACTGTTGTTGTAAGCGAACTCAATCAACGAAAGATAACTATCCCAGCTGCCTCCTAACTCCAAAACACATGCTCGCAACATGTCCTCTAAGGCTTGAATGGTGCGTTCCGTCTGTCCATCGGTCTGCGGATGATAAGCAGTACTCAACCTCAGTTGGGTCCCTAACGCTCTTTGAAAGGATTCCCAAAACTTAGATGTAAACTTGGGATCACGATCACTGACAATACTTGTAGGAACTCCGTGCAGCTTCACAATCTCCTGCAAATAGATTCTGGCAAGCCTCTCTGTATCAAAGGTGGTTCTAACACGCAAGAAATGAGCTGACTTCGTTAAACGATCGACAATCACCCAGATAGAATCATATCCTTCCCGCGTCCGAGGAAGTCCAACTACAAAGTCCATCGAAATACTGTCCCACTTCCATTCGGGGATCTCCAAAGGTTGCAGGAGTCCCGACGGTTTCTGATGTTCGTACTTCACCTTCTGACAAGTTAAGCATCGAGATACATACTCCGCAATATCACGCTTCATACCCGGCCACCAAAACGAGGTCTTCAAATCATGGTACATCTTCGTGGATCCAGGATGAACTGCGTACTTACCCTTGTGAGCCTCCTGCAAAACTTCTTGTTTCAACTCTTCATTCGGCACAACCAGCCGTCCTTGAAACCTCCAGACATCATTCTCATCCTTTACTACCTCTTGGTTACCAACCAACTTGCGGACTAACTCTTCATCCTTCTGAGCCTCCTTAATTCTACTGATCAATTCATTTTCCACCTTTATATTTCCCAGTCTTATGCTACTCCCTCTCTCGTCTACCGATAAGTTCAAGTCTCGAAAGGCCTCAAACAACTTCAATTCTTCCATCATCAGAGTTGCAGTGTGTAGAGTCTTCCTGCTCAGGGCGTCGGCTACCACGTTTGCCTTTCCGGGGTGGTACTTAAGTTCAAAATCGTAGTCCTTCAGAAATTCCATCCACCGACGTTGCCGCATATTCAGCTCCTTCTGGTCGAACAAGTACTTCAAACTCTTATGATCGCTGAACACGTCAAACTGCGAACCATACAAGTGGTGCCTCCAGATTTTCAGTGCGAACACTATAGCTGCTAACTCCAAGTCGTGCGTAGGATAATTTTCTTCGTGAGGCTTCAGTTGTCGAGACGCGTAAGCTACTGCCATACGGTCCTGCATCAACACGCATCCAAGTCCTTTCAGCGACGCATCGCAGTAAACTTCGAACTTTCGAGTAGGATCCGGAATCGTGAGTACGGGAGCACTCGTCAATCTGCTCTTTAGCTCCAGAAAACATTCTTCACAGGCTTCAGTCCACTCAAAAGGCTTGTCCTTCCGAGTGAGACGGGTGAGAGGTTGCACTATCTGAGAGAAATTCTGGATGAACCTTCGATAGTATCCAGCCAGACCTAAGAAACTTCTTACTTCAGTAACCGTCTTGGGTCGTTCCCAATTCATGACAGCTTCGACTTTGCTGGGGTCCACCGCGATACCTTCGGATGAAATAACGTGGCCCAGAAACTGGACCTCTTTAAGCCAAAACTCGCACTTCGACCATTTCGCGTACAGTTGCTTCTCCTTCAAGACTTGCAAGACAATCCTCAGATGTTCCGCGTGCAGCTCTTCATTAGCCGAGTAAATCAGGATATCGTCGATAAACACAATAACGAACTGATCAAGGAACGGGCGGAATATGCGGTTCATGTAGTCCATGAATACCGCTGGAGCATTCGTAAGTCCGAATGGGATCACCTGATACTCGTAGTGCCCATAACGAGTCCTAAAAGCGGTTTTCGGAATATCCTCCGGTTTGACCCGGATCTGATGGTATCCCGATCGTAAATCTATCTTGGAAAAGACTCTGGCTCCTCTCAGCTGGTCCATCAAATCGTCGATCCTCGGTAGCGGATACTTATTCTTCACCGTGACTTTGTTCAGCTGGCGGTAATCTACACACAGACGTAAGCTTCCATCCTTCTTCTTAATCAAGATAGCTGGAGCACCCCATGGAGAAGTACTCGGTCTGATGAATTCCTTTGCCAAAAGCTCTTCTATCTGCTTCTTTAACTCGCGCAGTTCCAAAGGTGCCATACGATACGGGGCAATAGAGATTGGTCCGACTCCAGGAACAAGTTCGATCGAAAATTCTATTTCCCTATGAGGAGGCAATCGAGGTATTTCATCCGGGAATACCTCCTCGAATTCTCTAACTACCGGTACATCCTGAATTTGTTTGTCAATCGAGGTCTCAGCCTCGATCGACAAAAGATACCCTGCTGCTCCCTTGCGGAGCTCTTTTCTAACTTGCAATAAGGAAATGAGGGAGAAAGGTTGAAAATTACCATCCTTTGCAGGAACAATGACTTTCCCCGCACGACAATCCAAAGTTATCCCGTTTTCCGTCAGCCAGTCCATACCGATAATCACATCGAAGTTGAATACCGGTAGGACCACCAAGTTAACTGTATACGTGTTCCCTTCATACTGCAAGGTAACACCTCTGCAGATCTCTGATGCTGTGCACGATCCTCCCGTAGGTGTGCTGATGTGTAACTCAAAGGGTAACGGGGTTGGGGTGATGCCTATTCTCAATGCAGTATGCTTTGCCATAAAAGAACCAGACGCTCCAGAATCAAAGATAACAGAAATTGGGTGACCATTCAGAGTGACATTACCTTTGATCAGGTTGGGGAACTTCTGCGCTTCATTTGCATCCAATGTGAACACCCGAGCTTGCGGAGGCTGTTGGTCAGCGTTCTGGGGGCATTTATAAGCGAAATGACCTTGCTGGCCACATCTGAAACATGCATTGTTGCCCTTGCGACAAACTCCAGAGTGGTTCTTTCCACAAGTAGCACAAACAGTCGCGCCCTGGCGTCCAGTCGATGATTGACCCACCGTAAAGTTTCTCTTAAAGTTTCCAGGTCGTGCCTGCAACGGCGTACCTCTGCCTCGACCTCTACCAGGTGCCGTCCTGAAGAATCTGCCTGCTCGGTTTCCTCCGTGGAATTGTGGTGGTGGCTTGTTCAAGTTCTTGGCCTCGTTAATGATTCCTTCGGCCTGACGACTCTGGTTGATGAGCTCCGGAAGTGTACGATTAGCCGTCGTCAGAATGAGCTTGCGAATTTCCGGATGCAATCCGCTCTCGAACTTTTCCACCTGCCATTCTTCATCATAGATGTTCCGGTCGAAGTTGGCGTACTCGATCAGCTGCCCGAACTTTGCGATATACTCGTTAACCGTCATGTTATCCTGCCTGAGAGACAGCAGTTCAGTGTGTTTCATCCTCCTTATTGCCTTAGGAAAATACTTATCCAGAAATACTTGTCTGAATACGGCCCATGTTAGTTCCACGTTCTGAGCTCTCAGCAGAGCCCTCGCACCAGTCCACCATGTTAACGCTTCTCCCATCAGCTGGTACGACGCGTAGTCAGTCTTCTGCGCTTCTGGGCATGCCATGCGTTCGAAGATATGCTCAATCATCTACAGCCACTTTGCTGCAGCTTCGGGGTTGTCCTCACCCTCAAAGGTGGGTGGTTGGAAGTTGCGGAAGTCTTTCAACCTCCGACGGGCAATTTCTTCTGCATTCTCATGCAGTGGGGGTTGGTTCTGATTCTGTTGTCTATGGTCGCGCCACTCTTGGCTCATATTCTGGATGAACGTTGCCAGTCCTCCAATAGTGGTGATAAGATCTTCTTCTGCATCGCCAGTCCTTCCCCGAGTTGAACCTCGACCACCCGCCATGATTCTGCACTCACAATACCAGGAAATGAGTTGATCAGGCTCACCGCAAGTTATTCATGGCAGCAGTCTCACGTAGGTACTCGAGTTCAATTCGGACAAGTTAGCTATGCATCCGTGTCTTATCACAGAACAGTCCTAACAACCTAACTACCCTAGCTAATATATACTTAACTATAGCACATTTAAACAGTCAATCAGCAGATAAACACAAACAACAGTTAATTCAATCAAACACAAGCAATTCCATGGACCAAACTGCTCTGATACCAATTAGTGTAACGCCCTCCCTTGTATGCATCCAAGAGAGTCGTTTGCTAAGCGGAATTAGAGTCGTTAACGTCACATGAGCTAACAAAGCAGTATACAAATCCGTATAAAATTTTTCAACACTTAAATTCTTTTCATAAAGGTTTTCCAAAGTAGTCATTGTTCACAAAAGTTCCAACTAACATAAAGATGATAAGGACTACAGCCATCCAAAAGTATCAAAATATTACAGTCATCCATTTAAACAAACAGTAACAGAGATAGTCTAGGCATCAGCATTCAGCAGCAAAATATCACTTCTTCAGGTGCTTTTATGTCCTCCTGCCATTTAGGAAAATAGCAGCCCCGAAGGGTGAGAATAATCCCAGTAGTGTGGCAATAAAACCAGTAATATAACAATATTAACTAGGCACAAAATTATAAACAGTCACTTCAACATATCCTTGTTCCTTTTCCTTTTTATCATATTCATATATTGCGTATATAACGCCTTTCCTTTGCGCTTTTAGCACCGTCGTGCGCGCACTTCCCAGTGGAATCAAATATACCCTTGGCACCTGAGCTCCATGTGGATTCCATCTGAGGGCCTATGCG